>CM038677.1:333652270-333938329 GCA_021605205.1 Aegilops longissima
TCGGCATCACAGGGCAGGGGTCCCAGACTTGCCTACATGCGGCCCACGGCGTGGCCCCATCAGCGGCCCTATACAGCCCATCTCCCCCAGCAAACACTCAAGACCCTCGCGCATTTCAAGAGAAGGTACAATTACCTCATCAAGTTCTACTTTCCTCCCACTCACTTCTTTCGAGAGAAACTCCTTCTCTAGAAAGGATCCATTCTTAGCAACAAAGATCTTGCCTTCAGATCTGTGATAAGGTGTACCGAACAGTCTCTTTTGGGTATCCTATGGAGATGCACTTCTCCGATTTGGGCTCGAGCTTATCAGGCTGAAGATTTTTCACATAAGCATCGCAACCCCAAACTTTAAGAAACGACAGCTTAGGTTTCTTGCCAAACAACAGTTCATATTGTGTCGTCTCAATGGATTTAGACGGTGCCCTATTTAAAGTGAATGCAGCTGTCTCTAATGCATAACCCCAAAACGATAGCGGCAAATCGATAAGAGTCATCATAAAGTACGATTACGATGTTCGGACACACCATTACGTTGTGGTGTTCCAGGTGGCGTGAGTTGTGAAACTATTCCACATTGTTTTAAATGAAGGCCAAACTCATAACTCAAATATTCGCCTTCGTGATCAGATCGTAGAAACTTTATTTTCTTGTTACGATGATTCTCCACTTCACTCTGAAATTCTTTGAACTTTTCAAATGTTTCAGATTTGTGCTTCATTAAGGAGATATACCCATATCTGCTCAAATCATCTGTGAAGGTCAGAAAATAATGATACCCTCCGCGAGCCTCAACACTCATTGGACCGCATACATCGGTGTGTATTATTTCCAATAAGTCAGTAGCTTGCTCCATTGTTCCGAAGAACGGAGTCTTAGTCATCTTGCCCATGAGGCATGGTTCGCAAGCATTAAATGATTCATAATCAAGTGATTCCAAAAGTCCATCTGCATGGAGTTTATTCATGCGCTTTACACCAATATGACCTAAACGACAGTGCCACAAATATGTTGCACTATCATTATCAACTTTGCATCTTTTGGCATCAATATTATGAATATGTGTATCACTACGATTGAGATTCAACAAAAATAGACCACTCTTCAAGGGTGCATGACCATAAAAGATATTACTCATATAAATAGAACAACCATTATTCTTTGATTTAAATGAATAACTGTCTCGCATTAAACAAGACCCAGATATAATGTTCATGCTCAACGCTGGCACCAAATAACAATTATTCAGGTCCAAAACTAATCCCGAAGTTAGATGTAGAGGTAGCGCGCCGACAACAATCACATCGACCTTGGAACCATTCCCGACGCGCATCGTCACCTCGTCCTTAGCCAATCTTCGTTTAATCCGTAACCCCTGTTTTGAGTTACAAATATGAGCAACCGAACCAGTATCAAATACCCAGGCACTACTACGAGCATTAGTAAGGTACACACCAATAACATGTATATCAATTATACCTTTGTTCACTTTGCCATCTTTCTTATCCGCCAAATACTTGGGGCAGTTCTGCTTCCAGTGACCAACCCCTTTACAGTAGAAGCACTCAGTTTCAGGCTTAGGTCCATATTTGGGCTTCTTCCCGGGAGTGGCAACTTGCTTGCCATTCTTCTTGAAGTTTCCCTTCTTTCCTTTTCCCTTCTTCTTGAAACTAGTGGTCTTGTTAACCATCAACACTTGATGCTCCTTCTTGATTTCTACCTCCGCAGCTTTGAGCATTGCAAAGAGCTTGGGAATAGTTTTCTCCATCCCTTGCATATTATAGTTCATCACGAAGCCTTTATAGCTTGGTGGCAGTGATTGAAGAACTCTGTCAATAACACTATCATCAGGAAGATTAACTCCCAGCTGAGTCAAGTGGTTATGGTACCCAGACATTCTGAGTATGTGTTCACTGACAGAACAGTTCTCCTCCATCTTGCAGCTATAGAACTTGTTGGAGACTTCATATCTCTCAACTCGGGCATTTGCTTGAA
Organism: Aegilops longissima; assembly: GCA_021605205.1. Classification (NCBI taxonomy): domain Eukaryota; kingdom Viridiplantae; phylum Streptophyta; class Magnoliopsida; order Poales; family Poaceae; genus Aegilops; species Aegilops longissima. Next base: position 333,654,265 of record CM038677.1, read on the forward strand.
ATATTAACTTCAACTCCTTGAACATCTCATATGCTCCATGACGTTCAAAACGTCTTTGAAGTCCCGATTCTAAGCTGTAAAGCATGGCACACTGAACTATCGAGTAGTCATCAACACGCGACTGCCAGGCATTCACAATGTCCGCAATTGCTGGAGGGGGTGGCACACCTAGCGGTGCATCAAGAACATAATTCTTTTGTGCAGCAATGAGGATAATCTTCAAGTTACGAACCCAGTCCATGTAGTTGTCGCCATTATCTTTCAACTTAGCTTTCTCTAGGAACGCATTAAAATTCAAGGGAACGGTAGCACGGGCCATTTATCTACAACATAGATATGCAAAAACTATCAGGATTAAGTTCATGATAAATTAAGTTCAATTAATCATATTACTTAAGAACTCCCACTTAGATAGACATCCCTCGAGTCATCTAAATGATCACGTGATCCAAATCAACTAAACCACGTCTGATCATCACGTGAGATGGAGTAGTTTTCAATGGTGAACATCTCTATGTTGATCATATCTACTATATGATTCACATTCGACCTTTCGGTCTCTAGTGTTCTGAGGCCATGTCTGTACATGCTAGGCTCGTCAAGTTTAACCTGAGTATTTCGCACATGCAAAACTGTCTTGCACCCGTTGTATGTGAACGTAGAGCTTATCACACCCGATCATCACGCGGTGTCTCGGCACGACGAACTGTCGCAATGGTGCATACTTAGGGAGAGAACACTTATACCTTGAAATTTTAGTAAGGGATAATCTTATAATGCTACCGCCGTACTAAGCAAAATAAGATGCATAAAAGATAAACATCACATGCAATCTAAATATGTGACAGGATATGGCCATCATCATCTTGTGCCTTTGATCTCCATCTACAAAGCACCGTCATGATCTCCATCGTCACCGGCTTGACACCTTGATCTCCATCGTAGCGTCGTTGTCATCTCGCCAAATATTGCTTCTACAACTATCGCTAACGCATAGTCATAAAGTAAAGCAATTACATGGCGATTGCGTTTCATACAATAAAGGGACAACCATAAGGCTCCTGCCAGTTGCCGATAACTTTTACAAAACATGATCATCCCATACAACAACATATATCACATCATGTCTTGACCATATCACATCACAACATGCCCTGCAAAAACAAGTTACACGTCCTCTACTTTGTTGTTTCAAGTTTTACATGCCTGCTACGGGCTTCTAGTAAGAACCATTCTTACCTACACATCAAAACCACAACGATGTTTTGTCAAGTTTGTTGTTTTAACCTTCAACAAGGACCGGTCGTAGTCAAATTCAATTCAACTAAAGTTGGAGAAACAGACACCCGCCAGCCATCTTTATGCAAAACTAGTTGCATGTATGTCGGTGGAACCAGTCTCATGAACGTGCTCATGTAAGGTTGGTCCGGGCCGCTTCATCCAACAATACCGCCAAATCAAATAAGACGTTGGTGGTAAGCAGTATGACTATCACCGCCCACAACTCTTTGTGTTCTACTCGTGCATATCAGCTACGCATAAACGTAGCTCAAATGCCACTGTTGGGGAACGTAGCATGCAATTTCAAAAAAAATCCTACGTCCACGCAAGATCTATCTAGGAGATGCATAGCAACGAGAGGGGGAGAGTGTGTCCATGCAGCCTCGTAGACCGAAAGCGGATGCATTTGACAACGCAGTTGATGTAGTCGAACTTCTTCTTGTTCAGCCCGATCAAGCACCGAACGTACGGCACCTCCGAGTTCTGCACATGTTCAGCTCGATGAAGTCCCTCGAACTCTTGATCCAGCAAAGTGTCGAGGGAGAGTTCCGTCAACACGAAGGCGTGGTGACGGTGATGGTGAAGTGATCCGTGCAGGGCTTCGCCTAAGCACTACGAAGATATGACCGGAGGCGTAAACTATGGAGGGGGGCGCCGCACACGGCTAACTATTGTTGGTGTGTGTTCTAGCGGTGCCCCTTATATATATATATATATATATATATATATATATATATATATATATATATATATATATATATATATATATATATATATATAACACCCTTAAGACCTTACGCACACCCAAACCTTATTACGCTAACACTTACGAACATACAGTAGCTACAAACTAACGATGACAGAACTGCACTGAACAAAACACCTACCCCCACCTAATCCTATCGCCCCCTTCCCACTCCCCTCTTCTCTGGTCCTCGACCCACCCCGCCGTCGCACCACCTCCACATCCCACCCCGCCACCGCACCACCTCCCACCCTGCCGGGGCACCACCTCCCTCCCACGCGTGGCCGGCGTCGGATCTGCAGCGTCGCCGTTCACGCCAACCACGGGTCGAGGGTCTTGGATCCGCCCGTCGCCGTCCTCCGCGTCTTGCCGGCAGCGGATCGCCCTAAGCGGGCAGTGAGCTCGGGGTGCGCGGGCTCTTTCCTCCCGTTCCTCCACCTCCTCCCTCCCATCCCGCTGCATCGGCCCGGCTTCTTCCTCTCCGACCATGGCGAAAATCCACGGCCTTCGCCTCCTCCTCTCTGTCCATGGCGGGCGCAGGCCAGGCATCGTCTCGACCTCCGCCAAGATCCACGGCCACGCGCCACCACTCCGTACCCCCCCTCGGGCCATCGCCCCTCCCGCGGCCTTGACCACTCGATCCAGGCCGCGCCCGGCTGCGTCCCAGCGGCGTTGCCGCGGATCAAGCAGCGCCGACTCTCCTGCGCCCCCTGCCACCGTCTTGAGCCGCGGGCACCTTCCTTCCCTCCCCATCCGGCAACCTGCAGGGCGCCCCTCCCCATCCTGCAAAACTCCCTCCGTGGGCCTCCTCTCCTGCAAAACTCCCTCCGGCAAGTCCGGTGCACATCCATCCGGCGGCTCACATGCAGTTCGGCCAATGATGGCATGTGGTATGGCGTGCGACGACATGCAGTTCTTCACCTTCCCCACAGTACACGAGAAGAGCCCCTGACAGTGCCAGGTGAGTCCCTCCCTCTGTTCGACTTCATCCGTCGTGGAGCGGTGCCTACAATGGTTGCCCGACGTGGCTGCGTTGCCGTGCCTTGACCTCACTGTCTTTCTCACCTCTGTGTAGGCCGACGGCTGGACGAGAGGAGGTGTTATCCTTCCGTGGTGCATCCATGGCGGCTCACCCCCGTGTCAACGAGATTTGTCATTTGCTTCACTGATTTTGTGTTTTTCTGAAGAAAAAAAATCAAAGTGCAATGTAGTCCGCTGTTATTTGCTCTTGAGATCCAGCTTGCTTATTTTACTGAGGAAAAGCGGCGCTTGATTCGGTTGAATGTCGCGTTGCATTTTTTTGAAGTTTAAGTCATGCGGTTTGGGCGAGCCTCCCTCTCGTGAAGTCCTTCGGCGCGTCCATGCAGCACGGCAAGTGAGTGTGTGCAGTCCAGGACACTTGGGTCGCTTGTGGCCGTCATGCAATGCCCATGCTACTCCCCTCTAGGGAGCTTTGTGTTTTTTTCATGCAGTGTGGTTGTGTGAATCATGCAGTTCGTTTCTGATTTGTGCGTGCATATGTTTTTTAGTGTGAGTTCCCACAGTTTGAAAAAGCAGATGCAATGCGATGTGAAACAAAATGCAGTCCACCGCCTCCTCCCGTAGTGCATAATTCAATATTAACCAAAAATATATATCACGATGCACTAAGGGAATACCAAAAAACTACATAGAGAAAAAAGAAAAAGGAAAATGCAGTGCACTCTGGTCTTATATATGTAGTGCACCATGAAGGACTTTGAAGTCCACATCATTTGGAAAAAAATGTATTTACAAAAGTTTACACTGTGTCCATTCAAGGCGCTTAAAATAACGAAAAAAGAAACTAATGTGGCTCACTTTTGAGAGTTCTTGCGGTTTACTTTTAAGAGTGTTGCATTTCACTTCCTCGTCTAAGAAAAATTAAGTCGATAAAAAAGCGATGAAGTGCACTTCTCCATCGGCCTTGATGCGGTTTCTTCCTCGTCTTCAAAAATTTAGGAACCACAAAAGAAAACCATGCAGTTCTCTTGCCCGTCAAATGCGGTGCGGCATTTCGTCCGATCTGATGCGGTTTTCGGTCGGATGAAATGCATACGTCGATTTGTGTGTCGCGAAAAACAGAGTGCCGCATTTTGGTAATTTGAAAACTGCTCTTAAACCGTAATGAATTAGAGAGTGTTCTACATGAAAAATTCGTCTCGTTGATATCTTTCCAACGGCGTATGATTTGAATTATTCCGACCAGCCGTTAAATATAAACTTGGCGAAAAAACAGCCGCTGCCTCTCGAAGTCAGCCGCACGATTTTCAAAATTGCCGGGTAAGCTGATCGGACCCACGAACACCTATGGGACGGCGGACCGAGCCCCTTTAGGTTCGGTGGGGAGGCGGAGGTTACCGAAAAAGTAGATCGGCCGAAGCACACGAGCAGTTACCCAACCGGAGCTCTCAGGAGATAATACTCTCTTGCTGCTTATGCGATTATATTACTGTTCTTGCTAGGAACCTTTGAGAGCTACAAGACCTAGCATGAGTGTCTCTGGTTTGAATGAGTGAACCCCCTCTCCGTTCGCATGGTCCTCCTTTTATATGCTCAAGGGTCACCGAGGTGTGTAGCGTGAACAAGGGCAAAAAAGGAAAATGAGTTGCGGTTGGTACATCTACTTGTCAGTGTATCCTACCTAACCACGGCGGCGGGGACAAAAGCATTAAATGCCCGTCCAAGTCGACTAAGCGGTGCGAAAGGGACCGTCGGGCGCCACCGTTCGCCACGATGGCCATCTTGTCAGCACCGTTTGCCACCGCACCCCGCCGGCCTCACAGCCTCTTGCCACGCGCGCTTGGAAAGGTCCCATGGCGACACGTTGGTGGATGAGCCGGAGCGGAGGAATGGAGTGGTAATCTGTCGCGGCAAGCACCTTGCCGCGGTTGTTGCCTCATCGCGTCCGGAAGCTTGTCGCTCACCGGGCCTTCCCGACAAGCTCCTCTTGCCGGGGTCTTGTCTTCTAAATGCCTTGGTTGGCCTTCCCGACAAGCTCCTCTTGCCGGGGCCTTGTCTCCTTGGCCTGAATACTTTGTTCTTGAATGGCTCTAATGGAACCGCGGAGGACCTTGGCGATCACCAAGCAAGCCTTGCAGCGGGGTGTCTTGATTGCCGTGCACGAGTTCGGGATACTAGGGTACCCTACTCTAGTACACCGGCAGAGCCCCAGACTGGGCCACCTGCAGTGCGAGCGGCTGTTGGGCCAGGCCCAAAAGCGTCTGCAGACACGCAGCGGCCTAGGTCGCGCCGTAACTTGCTCCGGTCCCCACGTCCCCACAAACAGCCGCGTCGAGCGGCGTCGTGGGAGAAGATGGGTGGGGGGTTCTTTATTAGGAAAAGCGGGCGTCGCCCCTCTCCCTCCCTATAAGCGGAGGAAGCGAGGGCAGTCCGCCCACCTCGCCATTTGCTGTCCAATCTAGAAAACCACCGCTGCTCCCCTTCTTCCCAAGTCTGAAGAGAACAGCGCTCCGTCCCCCATCGCCACCAGTATCCTGCGCCGTCGGTCTCCCCACCGCCTCCGCCATGGCTCAAAGCCGACAAGGGAAGAGGCGTGAAGTCGGCCGGCCTTGCGGCTTCGGCGCTGCGGAAGAAGCAGCCATCTTCCCCCCCATTTCGCCGCAAAGGCCGAGGGAGAACTACTACTTCTTACAGTCGTGAGCTAGCCCCAAGCTGGGTATCCTTTCTTCGCATTATTCTTCTATTGCGGGCTCTGCCGCCTTCTCTAATTCTTTTGCGATATCATGAACACCTACGGGTTCCGCCTCCTTGATTTCACCCCAATGCTGTCGACCATGGCGGTTTTCACACACCTCTGCGAAACTTTGTCGGAGTCCATCCCAGCGTAGCCCTCTTCGCCACTTCTTCATGCCTTGAGTAGAGGCGAGAGCCTCTTGGGAGGATCGCTTGGATCTCAAGGATCGGCAAGAAGGAAGCCTATCTGGAAGGAGAGCTCCGTAGTAAATGGGAGGTGGAGGCAGATTGGTCTTTGGATTGTGAGGAGAACCGCAGCCCTTCACGCTCAGCGTCAAACCCCAATAGTGCGGCAATGATTGGAGCAACTTGGCGCGGAAGATGCTAGATTAAAGATTGCATCACCGGATCCTGCGCCTCGGGCTTGCGGACTCCTTTGTAGGTGCCGTTGGCGCAGATTTCCTTCGCCGCCGCATCGCTCCCTTGCAGGAGAGGAGAAGACCTGCTTGGGAATTCCAAAATGCGGCGGATATCATGAGGCTGCGCCCGGGCCTCAACTTCAACTTCACCGTCTTGGAGTTAGATGCGATGCTCCTAGAGCTGTTCAAGCACGACGCGGATCATCCCGACTGGTTCAGGTTGCCGAGGGGAGTCGTTGCATTGTGCAACAATTCCTCGCTCGACCGCATCCACGCAATGATGCCGTCGTGCGACTCGCATGGAATTGTCCCAACCTGGCAAGAGCCTGCCGATGACGTCGTGCGGGTGTTCTTCGACAGCTTGGAAGAAGTGCCGATCCGCCCCGACGAGCATAAGGGCCTCACCGCGACACCAGCGGCGAGATCGGCGCGCCGCCACCAGGTGGAAGAGGCGGCAGCATCGCTGCTGCCTGGCGAATTTGGGTTCACCGTGGAGGAGGCAGAGAGGGCAGAGGCGGCAAGCCTTGTCGGCGAAAGAGTTTGCGGCGAGAAGGAGCTTCTGAACACGAAGCCGAATCAGCGAGCCCGCCGAGGGCGCTCTCTCCCACCATCTAGTAGCTTGCGCAAGCGGAGCCCGGCTCCACCAAGAAAACGTCTCCGCAAGGCTGGAGGCAAGCGAAGCGGCGAGCGGACCAACAACCGCGCGCGCGCGGCGCTGCTCCACAGCGGCAAATCTTGTTGCCAGGAGCACCCCACGCCCGAAGAAGCTGGGCGGGACCTTCCCGAGCCACCGCTGCTACCCCGCCAAGCAATCAAGGGAACCTACTCCTCCGCCTCGTCGCGCCGGGCGAGCCAGAATTGATATCTCGGCGCTCAGCTCGGCGAGGAAGAAGAAGAGTAAGCACATGTTGTACTTGTATTTCTTCAATTTTGTTGCTTTGTCTTGTATCTGATTTGCTTCATTTCGAACCCTTTCCTTTTCGGGACGCTGGCCCAAAGCGTCGAAGAGAGCCAAGACCCGGTGGTTGTCATCGAGGGCGATCCCCAGTAGCAACAGGAGGCGCGTCAAGAGACCCCCTTGCGGACCCGGCAACCTTCCTCAAAGCAGCCCCGCACAGGCCCCGGTAAGTATATAGTTTATTCTTTCTTGTTGGGCGTGCATGGGTGCTCTTTCTGGCGATATCGGTGGTGGTTTGTGTAGGAAGCGAGCAGCCTCACCGGGGCGCCGGAAGCCGCTCTGAAATGCCATCTACTTGACTACACGCCAAGGAGGATTTCCGGCAAAGGCGTTCTCGACAAGGAGACTTCTCGGCAAGGGACAGTTCTCCGGCAAGGAATAGCACCAACGACCCTCCGGTGATTGAGACGCGCCGTAGATCCCATCACGAGTAATCCCTTGGTGAAAAACTCCTTGTGTTCTTCTTCTTGATTTTCCTTTTGAATATTTGCTTGATTGTTCTTTCTTTGTCTGGTCGTCGAGATCCATCCGCCATTGAGCCGATGGAGACCGAAGCCGCCGCGAGGAAAGCGTCTTGTAATCTTGAAAAGCCGCCGTCATGGAGGAAGAGGTGGCGCCGATGAGTCCGCCGGCGAAGAGGCGCCAAAAGCTGCCGCCGCGAGGGCTGGAGAGGGTCCGGCGATCGCCAGCGGCCACAGGGCGCGCGAGCGCCTGACGATCGTCGCAGCGGCCACAGGGGCGCGGGAAGCGCCAGCGCTTCGCCGACCGCCGATCCCTCCGCCACCGTTAGGCGTCGAGCTCGAAGAGCCCCGGCCGGCGCCTATATCGAGGCGGCGATGGCGTCTTCATCAAGCTCCCACAGGCGTCGATCTCGGTCGTCGGTCGAAGGAGAGACCCGATGAGGAGCTGCTCGCCTCGCTGGGTTGGCGCTGGTGACGCGCCAAGCAGCGGCAGCGGCGAGTGCGAGGAGGAGCAGCCGCCGAAGAAGCTGATGTCGCTCTACCGCGCTGACAAGCCAAGCTGGAATCCCGGGAAGCACTTGTCGTGAAGGCGGGAGCAGATATTGAGAAGCGCGCGGAGGAGCTCCGGGGCATCAATCAGGAAGCTCTCCGGTCCTTGGCAGAGGAGCGGGAGCAAATCGTTGAAGGCGCGCAAAGCCTTCATCCTCGAGAAGGCTGAGGTTGAAAAACAACAAAGGCTTGCCGCCGAGAGGCTATCTGCTTGAGAAGGCGAGTTGGCGCAGCGGAAGATCAATCTCGGCGGCAATGAGGAGGAGCTTGCCGTCTTGTGAAACACTTGGCGAGCCCTCAAGGAAGCAAAAAACACGCCGCAGCTGCCGAGGCCGCCGGGAAGGAGTTGGAGGCGAAGGTGGCGCAGCTGGAGGCCAATCTCGGAAGAGCGGCGAGGAGCTTGATGCACTCAAGCACGGCGCGAGAAGAACGCCTACACTCTTGGCGAGCTGCGGGGCCGTCTCGCCGAGGAGGAGCAAGGCTTCGACACCGTCAAGGACTCTAAAGCAAATCTTGAGCTGAAGCTGACCACCTTAATGCAGACGCTGGACAGCGCCAAGGAGCGGGAGGTGGCCTTGTTGGAGAAGATCAAGGCCGACGAGGCGCTGCTGGCGAGCACTACTGCCGCCCAGAGCACCTTCAGGGAAAACATGGAGCACTGGACCGAGGGTCTCGTGAATGTAGCCGCCGCCATCGACAAGGAGCTAACGGAGCTGGGGATGGTGGATCTCGTGTACTCCTCCGACGAGCACCTCCAACCCAGCGCCAAGCTCAGCTTGTTCTTCAAGGGCGTGGTGACGGCTCTCCAGCGACTCCAGGAAGAGATCCCAAAGCAGCTGGCGAGGAATCGTGCGGATCGTGTGGGAGCTCTCGAAGAAAATGCGATGAAGGTGGCCTTCGCAACCAGGCCTCAATCTCACGGCGTCCTCAAGTCCTTGCGGATGCGATGTGGAGGCACTCAAGGCCCTTATCGCACCCATTGTGGACAAGGTGGGCAAGATCAAGAGGGTTGATGGCGACCGCGTAGACTAAGCCGCCAATTTTATCTTTTCCTTGCCGCTGTTGATCATGTTAGGATAACAATCTATTAGAACTGCGACAAGCTATTTTTGTAATATAACTCTATCTTGGGCAATGATCGTAATGTTATTTCCTCTACTTGATTCTTTCCTTTGTATGTATTTGCCCTACGCTTTTTAGGGAACTTATCGGCGCGGGCACCTTTGCCGCGAACGCTGAGTGCGGAACGTCGGCAACTTCTTTGGTGGTGCCGCTTCCGACAAACAACCTTATCGCAACTAGTTGCAGCTCACTTAAGTTGTTGGCGGACTCGAAACAAAGTAAGGCGCAACTAGCTACGAGTTAGTTCCTGCGCACGGGTTTTCCATACAAAATGCGATTCGTTGGAGGAAGATAACTTAAAATTAAAACTGATTGCTCAAACTTTGGCAACTTAGCTTTTACATCGTTAAGCTTTACGGTAGGCGAAATTTCCTCGGCGGCGCTTGGTCAGACCATTATCTTCTCCTTCCCCGGCTAACTTGTGCGAGGAACCTTCCTTTCTTTTAGGAAAGAAAGAAGAGAAAACAAAGCCATGTAGCCTTGCGGCTCGTTATTGCTTACGGTGTAGATGCTGCACAAAGTGTCGGATAAAACATGCAATAAAATGATGAAAGCATGAAATTGACAAATTGCGCAAAACACATGAGTTTTACTTATACGGGATCTGCGCGGCTTTGTACCAAGGATTACATGCAACATCGGCAAGACTTGTACAAAAGGTGGTTGCGGAACAGTTCGACAACCGCGCCCTCTGGTAAAACTTACGAAGATGCTCGATGTTCGGGAGTTGCTCACGGGCAGCCCTCTTGATCTCAAGGCGGACAGCGCCAGGCCTAGTGACTTGTTTCACCCGATAAGGGCCTGCCCACTTTGGCGTCAACTTGTTGGCATTCTTGGCGGACTGGATTCGCCGAAGAACAAGGTCGCCTTCCTCGAGACTTCTGGCATTAACTTTGCAGCTATGGTAGCGGCGCAAAGCTTGCTGATAACGAGCAGCTCGTATAGCGGCTGAAGGCGGTCCTCCTCAAGGAGCGCCTCATCTTGTTGCAGCTGCTCTTGCTCAAACTCATCATAGCGAGCACTCGAGGTGATCCGAATCTGAGTTCCGTGGGAGAACTGCCTCTGCTCCATAGACTAGGCGAAAGGTGTCGGCGGTGGCTTGATTTGGTGGCGTCTGATCGACCAAAGAACCACCGGCAGCTCCTCAATCCAGTTTCTTCCGCACTTGTGTAGCTTTGTCGAAAGTCCTGGTCTTGAGCCCGCGACACTTGACATTGCCCTCTCCGCTTGACCGTTGCTTCTTGGATGAGCAAGCGAAGCAAAGCAGAACCTTGGCGCCAAGATCTTGGGCGTCTTGCATGAAGGTGCGGCTCGTGAATTGCGTACCGTTGTCGGTGATGATCTGTTAGGAATCCGAAGCGGCAAACAATTGACACGAAGAACTTGATCGCTTATGTGCCGTCACCTTCCTCCTTGCTTCCACTTCCGGCCACTTTGTGAACTTATCGATTACAGCGTACAAGTACTCAAAGCCCCGACAACTACGGGGAAAGGGCGAGGATGTCGAACCCCGGACGAAAATGGCGGGATAAAGGGATCGTCTGGAGAGCTTGAGCTGGCTGGTGTATCTGCTTGGAATGGGCCAGCACGCTTCACACTTGGTTACTTGTGCGATTGCATCTGGAGGCTGTCGGCCAAAAGAAACCTTGCGAAAAGCTTTGCGGCAAGTGCTCTTGCGCCAATGTGGTGGCCACATATGCCTCCAGTGTATCTCGCCAACAGCTTCATCCATCTTCGGTGAATACACTTCAATTTCACACCGTTGAGTCTTCTTACATGCAGTGTGCGTCGACAAACTGGTACATACTTGACTGCCGGGCTACTCTTTCCGCCTCTTCTTGTTCTTGGGAAGTTCTCTGTCTGAAGAAATGGACTATCTGCTGCGCCCATCTTTGGAGCTGCGGCTCGACAACAAGGACTAAAGGCACATCTGCTGCTGCGGGAACATCAGCTTCTCTGGCGAGAACCTACGGCTCGGCGGAGCTTGGCGTTCCCGGCAAGCTTGCGAACAAAACTTGTCGTGGCGTCGCTTCAGCGAAACAAACCCTTGGGTTTGTCGGAGCAGACTGCTCCTCGGCGATATCGGTGTCGATCCAGGGACCTTCTTGGCGGCGGCCGGGAAGCTCTCTGGGAAAATAGTCACCAGAAATCAACTTCCTCTTCTTGTTCTGTCCGGTTGATGGCTTTACAGTCGGTTGAGTCAGCTTGAGCACAAAAATCCCTGGTTCCACAGGTAACTTGAGTGCGGCGCACTTTGACAGACCGTCAGCAATATCATTCTGAGCTCTTTGGAACATGTTCCATCTGCAGGCCGTCAAAGTGCTCTTCTAGCTTTCTCACTTCATCAACGTAGGCCTCCATCAACGGACTCTGGTAATCCTTGTTCACTTGGCGGACGACAAGCTGTGAGTCTCCCCGACGATGAGTTTCACGATCCCAAGGTCTCTGCGATCACGAGACCGGCAAGCAAACCTTCATACTCTGCGGTATTGTTTGTTGCTTGCTCCTTGGGAAAGTGCATTTGGACTATGTACTTGAGGTGCTCTCCGGTGGGTGCTACAAGCAGCACGCCAACACGGCGCCTTGCAGCGAAAGCACCATCAAAGTACATTAGCCACTCTTTGCTGCTTCCTTGGCGGGATGCTCGTTTCGGAATTTCTTCATCTTGCGTTGGCGTCCATTCTGCTATGAACTCTGCCAATGCTCGCTTTGGATAGTTGAAGTGCTTTCAAACTTGAGGCCAAAGCTCGACAATTCGATGCCCACTCGACAATCCTGCTGTTGCCTCCGGATTATGCAATATCCTCTTGACGGAAAGCAGTGGCGATTGTTATCTCATGTGCTTGGAAGTAATGGCGCAGCTTTCTTGAGGCCATGAGGAGGCGAAAAGCAATTTACGCACACAGTACCTTGACCTAGCCCCTGCGAAGGGCCGACAAAGTAAACTGGGCGATGCACCATCCTTTTCTGCATCTTCTCGCATGTCTGCGTAGATCCATCCTTGTCGGGACCAGAGCTTGTCGGTGACGTCCCTTGCTTGTCGCAGGATGTCTCTGCCATAGTTGCTAGCTCATCATCCGCCTCCCTCTCTGCTACTAACGCAGCACTAACCACTTGATTGGTTGCCGCTATATATAGCAGCAACTTCTCTTGTGGCCTAGGTGCGACAAGTGTTGGAGTGGAGGACAGGTATCTCTTTAAGTCCTGCAGCGCAGCCTCCGCTTCGGGAGTCCATTTCATTGGACCTGCCTTTTTCAAAATTTTGAAAAACGGCAGGGCGCGCTCAGCAAATCTAGAGATAAACCTGCTGAGAGCAGCTATGCAACCGACAAGTCTTCGTACATCCTTGACGCGCTTTGGTGCTTCAATCTGCTCAATGGCCTTGATCTTGTCGAGATTGGCTTCAATTCCCCGCTGAGACACGAAGACCCCGAGAAGCTTGCCGGAAGGGACTCCAAACACACACTTCTCGGGATTGAGCTTGAGGTTGATCTTGCGCAGATTTGCAAAGGTCTCGTCTAAATCTTGAACCAGAGTTGCCCTGTCCTTGCTTTTGACCACTATGTCATCCATGTAAGCTTCCACATTTCTGTGCATTTGGGGCTCAAAAGCGTCATGGACTACTCTTGCAAATGTTGAACCTGCATTCTTTAGACCGAAGGGCATCCGTATGAAACAGTATGTGCCACATGGGGTGATGAATGCGGTTTCTCCTCATCCTCTTCGCCATGAAGATCGATGATATCTGAGTACGCATCAAGAAATGAAAGCAAATCACATCCGGCCGTGGAGTCAACAATCTGATCTATGCGCGGCAAGGAAATGGGTCTTTGGGGCAAGCTTTATTAACATCGTAAAGTCGATACAAAGCCTCCATTTTCCGTTTGCCTTCTGCGACTACTGGATTGGCCAACCACGTGGGATGGAGCACTCCTCTAACAAGGCCTGCTGCTTCCAATTTCTTGATCTCTTCTGCGATGAACTCTTGGCGCTCCTTGCTTGCTTCGACTTTACGCTTGGCGGGCGCGTGAGGACAGGCGGCAAGATGGTGCTCAATCACTTTCACAGGAACACGGGGATGTCGGGCGGTTGCCACGCAAACACGTCGGCGTTAAGCCCGAGAAAGCAACGAAGCGCGCCTTCAATTTAGGGTCGAGAGTGGCAGCGATGGTGAAGGTACCACCGGTGCCGTCCTCCTTAGCGAGCACCCTCTTGGTCTTTGGTGGAGCTGCCATTGTCTTCTTACACTTGCGGTGGAGCTCGAGGTGCGTCCTCGGCGGTGGCGCAGCACTCGAAGAGGTGCGCTTGCGGAGTGGGCATCGAGCTCTTGCGGACTTGGTCTTCTTCTTCCCAGGAGCTTGGTGACAAGTGTCTTGCTATCTGTTGCAGCTTTGCTTCCGGTAGATCTTGTCGGCGCAGATAAGAGCATCCTTCTTGTCGCCATGGACAGAAATGACACTCATCGGGCTGGCATCTTGAGCAAGTTGTATGCATAATGAGAGGCTGCCATAAACTTGGCGAGTCTTTGGGCGGCCAAGTATTCCATTGTAAGGCAGCGGAAAATCAGCAACATCAAAAGTGACCCTTTCAGTCCACGAAGTTTAACTTCGGCGCCAAGCGTCACCGGCAACATGATCTTTCCTTGACTTGCTCCTTCCCGGATTGATTCCTTGAAATGTGCGGTCTCTTGAGCTCGCTGTCGAGGATTTGGAGTTTCGGAGTACCGCGGAGGATATCAGTTCAAACCGGCCCGCCGTCAACTAGCATCTTGGTGACCTTGAGGTTGCGGATAGTTGGTGAAACCAACATCGGCAAGCACCCGACCCATGATTATGCGGTCGGGGTGATCCTCAATATCAAAGATGATAGGCGTCTTTGAACCATTTCGAGGCTTGTGTGACTCGATGGATGGTTACGCCGCATTGACTTCCGCATCCTTTGCTTGAGTTGGCGGTGTGAAGTATGCGAGAAGCACCACCGTCGCGCCACAGGACCTCTGTGGCTTTCTGGAACTCCTGCTCGTCGGCCTCATCATCTTCCATGTCTTCATCGTCGTCGTCATCTTCATCCTTGTCGCGGCCGCGGGGAGGTCTATCTCCTTGTCGCTGCTTGGCCTTGCCGCGGCGTCCTCCCCGGCCGGGGCGTTTCTTGCTAGCTCCTCCAGCACCTTCTTGAGCCTTCTCCTTGTCGCGCCGCTCGTATTCAGCCTTCTGCTGCTCAACAAGCTGCTCGACTTTCTTGCAGCTCTGAAGGTCATGGCCCTTGGTGCGGTGGATCTTGCAGTACTGCTTGTTGGAGCCGTCCTGCTTGTCGGCGACCGCCACAGCCTGGCAGTTGGTGTCCGCGGCAACCTCCTTGCGGAACTACCAATTTTGGCTTTCTTGGCGCCACCTCCGTTGCGGACTGCTCGACAACTAGCACATCTCTGCCTTTCTTCTTTACTGTTGCTCCGCCGGCTTTTCTTTGCGGGCGGACCCCTCCTTGTCGAGATCCTGCTGCTTCCATATTCTCTCCGGAGTCTCCTCCCTTCTTCAAACCGCGCACACTTGTCGGCGAGCATATAGCTCGCAGCGTCTTTGATCTTGTACATCGCCATTTCCTCCGCATCCTGCGGTTCCTCACGTTCGATGAAGCGCGCTGATTACCGCGGCGGGGTGGACATTTGGGATGTTGTGATGTACACGGCTGAATCTCGAATGAACTTGCGCAGGGCTCTCCTTCCTTCAGGCGGCAGATGAAGGTCGCTCTCTTGGCCATGAGGCTTGTGGCACGCTGTGAAGGCGCCGACAAACTGATGGCATAGATCCGCCAAGAAGATATGGAGTTGTCCGGCAAGTGCATGAGCCAAGATCTGACATTGGGCTTGAGTACCAATGGGAAGTAGTTGGCCAGAATCTTGTCGTCTCGCCCCCCAGCAGCTTGCACCACAATGGTGTATATCTTTGAGGAACTCCGACGGATCGTCTTGCCATCGTACTTCTCTGGTACATCGGCTTGAAATTCTTCTTGCTGGGCCTTTGGACTTGCCGCAGCTCACGAGTGAGCGCAGGGCAACCTACAGCGTCTGACAAGTCGCTGGTTCCCCAGGCGCATGCATATCGACGAAGGCCCAGTAGCGCTGGTCGGATTGACGTCGCGCTTCTCTTGGCGCTCGGCGCGGGTTCGGCGTCTTCTTCTTGTCGTTCGTGAAGAACTTGGCGTTGATCGCGATGAGCTCGCGGATCGATGACGCTGTGGAGTCGCTGTCGAGGTGGATCCGGCGAGTCGGCGATCTTGGCCTTCGAGGTGGAGAGTGCATGGTGGTTGCACCCCACAGGTTTCGTCGCCACCGGCTCGTGCCTTGTCGCCTTGCGCGGCTGCGATGTAGTCGGTTGCAGCGAGTGTCGCCGTTAGCAAAGCCGATGAGACTACGGATAGTGGCTCTCCATTCATCGACCTTGTCGGCTGTTGGAGGTAATCTAGGAGTAGTTGAGCTCTGCCAAAGCTTCGCTGGAGTGGTGGGTGGCGATGGCGAGCGGCGCGAGGCGGGATATGCTCGGACTTCTAACTATGTTAGAAGGGCGATATCCCGTCGGCGACCATGCCTCGCTTCGTGCGGCATGTCGGCGTGCAAGCTGTTCTTGAGGGCCTCGGGATCCACCAGCTCGATCTTGATCCAACGGCGTATGGTACTATGAATACCATGGCGCTGTCGGTCCCGCGCCTCGAGAGATGGGCGCGGTGCGTGTCTGACGCCGAGGTCTGCGCGGCCTTGTCCTTGGACTTGGCAGCATCATGGGCTCTCGCCGGCGTCCGTTCTTCCACGGTGTCTACCCCACCACCCATTTGCTCCGGTGGTGGTGGGATCGGCGTGGGCGGCTCTGCTGCCGCGAAGCCTTCTTCTTCGGTGGCATGTTGATGAAGATGATGAAGAAGTTTCTCGTGTGAACGCCGGATCAGGTTCACACAACCTCGACGCCCCCCTACCTGACGCGCCAAAGATGGCGGGTAAGCTGATCGGACCCACGAACACCTATGGGACCGGCAGACCGAGCCCCTTTCGGTTCGGTGGGGAGCGGAGGTTGCACGAAGAGCAGATCGAGGCGAAGCACACAGCAGTTTACCCAGCCGGAGCTCTCCGGAGATAATACTCCTCTGCTGCTTGTGCGATTATATTACATTCTTGCTAGGGGCGCCGAGAGCTTCAAGACCTAGCATGAGTGTCTCTGGTTTGAATGAGTGAACCCCTCTCCGTTCGCATGGGCCTCCTTTTATATGCTCAAGGGGTCACCGGCAGTGTAGCGTGAACAAGGGCAAAAAAGGAAAATGAGTTGCGGTTGGTACAGCTACTTATGCGGTGTATCCTACCTAACCACGGCGGCAGGGACAAAAGCATTAAATGCCCGTCCAAGTCGACTAAACAGTGCAGAAAGGGACCGTCAGGGGCGCCACCGTTCGCCACGATGGCCATCTTGTCAGCACAGTTTGCCACCGCACCCCGTCGGCCTCACAGCCTCTTGCCACGCGCGCTTGGAAAGGTCCCATGGCGACACGTTGGTGGATGAGCCGGAGCGGAGGAACGGAGTGGTAATCTGTCGCGGCAAGCACCTTGCCGCGGTTGTTGCCTCGTCGCGTCCGAAAGCTTATCGCTCACCGGGCCTTCCCGGCAAGCTCCTCTTGCCGGGGTCTTGTCTTCTAAATGCTTTGGTTGGCCTTCCCGACAAGCTCCTCTTGCCGGGGCCTTGTCTCCTTGGCCTGAATACTTTGTTCTTGAATGGCTCTAATGAAACCGTGGAGGACCTTGGCGATCACCAAGCAAGCCTTGCTGCTGGTGGTCTTTGCATTGCCGTGCGAAGTTCGGGATACTAGGGTACCCCTACTCTAGTACACCGACAAAAATTAACTAAAAATTGTAAGGAATCTCAAAACCATTTCAACATATGAAAGTTGCGCCTTGTCCGTAGCTTTCCAACGGCGTATCATATGTCTCGTTTCGACAAACGGTTAGAAAACTGGAGCAAAAACAGTACCGAAAATTTCAAAAAATTTGAAAAAGAGAGTTCCGCGATTTAGTAAATTTGAAACTGCTCTTAAAGAGTAATGAATTAGAGAAAGATTTATATATGAAAAAGATGCGCCTAGACGATATCTATCGAACGGCGTATCGTTTGCTTCGTTCCGATAAGCGGTTTAGAAAAAAAACGTGAAAAACGCTCGCTACCACTCGTCATCCGCCGCACTATTTACAAAACTGCTCTTAAACCGTGTGGAATCTTGAAAAGTGTTCAACATGTCGAAGTTGCGCCTAATCCATAGCTTTTCAATGGTATATTACACGCCTCATTCCGATAAGCGGTTAAAAATTAGGCGAAAACAGTACCAAAAAAATAACGCGTGCAATTTTTTCCGACGAGAAGTTCACTAGTCTCTATTGCAGTGCTCGTCATCAAAATGATGCAGTGCGCTTCTATTGAGCGTGCAGTGCCGAAATGGTGTGCAGAATAGTTATTCTGCTAATATTAGCAGAATAGACCGTGTAGTTGGAAAGTTGCTGCAAAGACGCTCCTTCGACATGTTGAAAGTTTTCCCTAATTCCCTATGGATAAAGAGTAATTTGGAAAATCATAAAATTTCGCAAAACGAACAACCGAGTTCATATTTTCAATATAATTTCTAAACGGCTACTCCAATTGAGTCAAATGATATGGCGTTGGAAAGCTTGTGAAAATGCGCTACTTTTTCATTTTGAAAGTTTTTTCTAATTTTGAATGGTTTAAAAGTAATTTAGAAAACGGTACAAGTTCCACCGAGTTTATATTTTCAAGCTAATTTTTTAACCGTGCGTCCGAATGCAACAAATGATACAGCGTTGGAAAGCTTATGGAAATGAGAAATTTTTTTGTATATATTGTTTCTCTCAATTCCTTACTGTTTTAAGTCAATTTTCAAAATGGCTAAAAACGTATTTTGGCCATAATTTCCACTAACATTATCGGAATGGGGCAAATAATATACCGCTGAAAAGCTACTGAAAATGCGAAACTTTCTCATGTTGATGGTTTTCTCTGATTCCTAGCCATTTTTAAATAATTTCAAAAATAGGGAGATCATGCGTTCCGCCTTTATCGCGAAACGAATTCTTCGAAAACGCACCGCGTGAAGAACTTGAACTTCTCGGCATGTCTACCTGAACTTCACTCTGTTTTTTCACGTGTTTTTTTTCTCGTACATCTCCATCCACTGCTCGTAGCTCTCCATCCATTCACCGGAATTGAGTAGGTGATATACCAATGGAAAGCTGCTGTAAACACGCAACTTTCCCATGTTGATCATTTTTTCATACTCGCGGCGGTTTTAAAAGTTTTCATCTACAATTCAGTCAGTGTAGTAGTTGAACTTCCTGTTGTTTTCACGTTGAACTTCTGTGACGTATTTTTGTTTGTAATTTTCTCATCCATTTTGTCAGTGTTACACGAATGATATTTCTTTTGTACAAACCTCTCTCACAATAATTTTTTTAACTTTCCCCGATCGAGGACTTGAACTTATAACAAAAAAATTGGACCTTGCCTTTTAATTCATTTTTCTCATACCAAACACACACCATGTAGTACATGAACTTTTCCATTTTTATAATATGAATTTTTTATTTCTTTTTGAAACCAAATTGCTCCCAAATAGTAATTGAACTTATTTGTGGATTGAGAGAATTATTTTAAAATGCGGAAAAACAATTTCTTTTTTGTGTTTTCGAACATGGAAATACAAGGTGAACCTCTCTCGCAAGAATTTTTGACTTCCTCGGACAGTGCACTTGAACTTCTTGCAACAAACTTTTTAAGCCTTTTGTTTTCTATTCTTATATTCTTATGTGAAACGCATTCCATGTGGTAGTTGAACTTCCCGCTCTTTTCACCTTGAACTTCTGTCACGTTTTTTTTGTTCAACCTCTCTCACACGAATTTTTGAATTTTCTCGGGCTGAGCACTTGAACTTGTAACAACAAAACTTTCGGCGTTTGCTTTTTTCATTCTTTTTTTAATACAAAATGCACACCGCGTAGTACGTGAACTTCTGGCAGTTATCAATCTGAACTTTCCTCGGTTACGTGAAATTATCTGAATTTTTATGAATTTTAATCTGAATTTCTTAATCCTTTTTTATGAATTTTGAAGCGCTCTATTTCTAAAAGTTAAACTTCTTGTTATTTAAATTTTGAACTTCTTGTTTCCATTCTTTAATAACGAGGAAAATCCGAGTTTTCTATAATCATCAATCTTCTCCACCTTTTTAATATGGACTTCCTGGTTTTATTTCTTAATCTCTTTTGTGAAATTTTGAAGTGCTCTATTTTTAAAAGTTGAACTTCTTGTTTTTTAATTTTTGAACTTCTTTTTTCCATTCTTTAATAACGAAGAAAGTCTGAGTTTTGTATAATCAACGAACTTCTCTATCTTTTTAATATGGAATTTCTGGTTTTATTTCTTTTAGTAACAAAAATAAATCCTACTTCCTGGTTTCCATTCTTTAATTTTTGAACTTTCTCGCGGCAAGCACTTGAACTTCTATCAATAAAACTTTTAGCATTTGCCTTTTCATTCTTTTTTAATATAAAATGCACACCGTGTAGTACGTGAACATCTAATAGTTTTCGATCTGAACATCTCTCGGTTACGTGAAAATATCAAGATTTTTTATAGATATTGAACGGCTCTACCTTTTATTTTTGAACTTCATTGTGTATTTTTAGAAATGTGAAAATTGGAGGTTTTTTAGAAACATCGAACTTCTTCGTTATTTCAGATTGAAATTATTGGTTTCATTCTTTAGTAACTGGGAAAATCTAATTTCTTTTTAAATAAATATGAATCTGCTCCGCTTTTTTCAATTTAACTTCTTGGTTTTATTCATTAGTGACGAGAAAACCTGAGTTTTTTATATACGTTGAACTACACCATTTTTTATATTGAACTTCTTTCTTTTAATCTTTAGTATACAGGAAAAAATTGAGTTTTTTATAAACGTCCAACATCTTCTTTTTAATTAGGACTTCTTAGTGTTGTTCATTAGTAACTAGGAAAGTCCTAGTAACTGGAAATTGAACTTCTAGGTATTTCTTAAAAAGAGGGAAAATCTCAGATTTATACTTCGAACTTCTCACTTATTTTACTTTGAACTTCTCAGAAAAGAGTATGGTTTTAAATAATCAAAATAATCTAGGTTTTTAAATTTGAACTTCTAGGTTTTTTGACCATCTCGATTATTTCAAATTGAACATCTAGGTTTTTGTTACAAACATCAAACTGTTTTTCTTTGTACAGGAATAACAGTTTCTTCGAACTCTCTATTATATTAAATTAGAACGTCGAGAGTTAACATTTTCTACATGACGCTTTTTTTCTTCTTATATGAACATCAAACTTCTCTCTTTTTTTTAGTTTTAACCTTTTGGTAATTGGAGCAATCCGCGTTTTGTAATAAACATCTAACCTCTTCGCTTTTTAAATTTGAACATCTAGTTTTTTTACCTTCTTCATTATTTAAATTTGAACTTCTAAGTTTTCTTAGAAACAGGGAAAATCCTTTTCTATAAACTTTTTGAACTACTCGGTTTGTTAGTTTCACCTTCTTGGATTTGTAATAAACATTGAACTTCTCTGTTATTTCAATTTGAACTTCTAGGTTTTTTTAGAAATAAAGGAAATCCATTACTTCTTAAATAAACATCGAACCATTTTGGGTGAACCCTCAGGGTTTCGTAATTTTTCAATTTTTAACATAGAACTGTTCGCTTATTTTTCTTTTCAAGTTTTGTATTTTCTTATTAAGTTTTTTCTACTTCATATGTTTTATTTTATTTTGACCACTAGATCTTTTTAACTTTTTTCTGCCTCGCGTTTAATATTTGAACTTCAGGTGTTCAATTTTTTCGAACAAAATGGATGCAAAAGAAAGTTATTTTCTAGACGCATCATGTATTTATGTACCTAACTTTGATCCATCTCGAAATCAAAATTCCGGAGCTCTTGATTGAAATATCCCTTGATGAACGTGATGCTTGCTATTCTTGTGGCCATGGTGCCAATATTTATGAAGATGAATTTGCTATAGTTCCTTATGTTAAACTTGAGATCGTTGCTATTGCACCCATACTTGGTAGTTCCTTCGATAAAAAGCATGATTGCAATGATTTTACTATAAATTCTCTTTCTTCTTCCATGCATATGCTAGTTTTTGCTTGCCTTGATAATTTGTTTGCCTATAAGATGCCTATGCATATGAAGTATGTTAGACTTATATGTGTTTGTCACGTATTTTAAGCCTCTCTCTTTGTGCTTCAAATCTTGTCTTTCATGTGAGCATCATCGAAATTATCAATGCCTAGCTAGGGGCGTTAAACGATAGCGCTTGTTGGGAGGCAACCCAATTTTATTTTTGTTTCTTGATTTTTGGTTCTGTTTAGTAATAAATAATTCATCTAGCTTCTGTTAAGATGTGTTTTCATGTTTTAATTAGTGTTTGTGCCAAGTAGAACCAATAGGATCTTCTTGGGTGATAGTTGTTTGATCTTGCTGAAAAAGACAGAAACTTTGCGCTCACGAAAACAATTGTTCAAATTCACCAGAACGTGATAAAATACCAATTCTTTTTGAAGTATATCAATATACAAATTATCCAGGTTATCCTAGTTTTTCAGAATTTTTTGAGTTCCATAAGTATTCGAACAAATCTAATTGCTACAGACTGTTCTGTTTTTGACAGATTCTGTTTTTTGTGTGTTGTTTGCTGATTTTGATGAATCTATGGCTAGTATCGGAGGGTATAAACCATAGAGAAGTTGGAATACAGTAGGTTTAACACCAATATAAATAAAGAATGAGTTCATTACAGTACCTTATGGTGGTGATTTGTTTTCTTATACTAACGGAGCTCATAAGATTTTCTGTTGAGTTTTGTGTTGTGAAGTTTTCAAGTTTTGGGTAAAGATTTGATGGATTATGGAATAAGGAGTGGCAAGAGCCTAAGCTTGGGGATGCCCAAGGCACCCCAAGGTAAAATTCAAGGACAACCAAAAGCCCAAGCTTGGGGATGCCCCAGAAGGCATCCCCTCTTTTGTCTTCGTCTATTGGTAACTTTACTTGAGGCTGTATTTTTATTCACCACATGATATGTGTTTTTGCTTGGAGCGTCTTGTATGATTTGAGTCTTTGTTTTTTAGTTTACCACAATCATCCTTGTTGTACACACCTTTTGGGAGAGACACACATGAATCGGAATTTATTAGAATACTCTATGTGCTTCACTTATATCTTTTGAGCTAGATAATTTTGCTCCACTTCTTCACTTATATCTTTATAGAGCACGGTGGTGGTTTTATTTTATAGAAATTATTGATCTCTCATGCTTCACTTATATTATTTTGGGAGTCTTTTAGAACAGCATGGTAGTTTGCTTTGGCTATAAAATTAGTCCTAATATGATGAACATCCAAGATGGGTATAATAAAAACTATCATATAAAGTGCATTGAATACTATGAGAAGTTTGATACTTGATAATTGTTTTGAGATATGAAGATGGTGATATTACAGTCATGCTAGTTGAGTAGTTGTGAATTTGAGAATTACTTGTTCTAAAGTTTGTGATTCTCGTAGCATGCACGTATGGTGAACCGTTATTTGATGAAGTCAGAGCATGATTTATTTATTGATTGTCTTCCTTATGAGTGGCGATCGGGGACGAGCGATGGTCTTTTCCTAGGAGCATGCGTGTAGTACTTTGTTTTGATGACTAATAGATTTTTGCAATAAGTATGTGAGTTCTTTATGACTAATGTTGAGTCCATGGATTATACGCACTCTCACCCTTCCACCATTGCTAGCCTCTCTAATACCGCGCACCTTTCGCTGGTATCATACACCCACCATATACATTCCTCAAAACAGCCACCATATCTACCTATTATGGCATTTCCATAGCCATTCCGAGATATATTGCCATGCAACTTACCACTGTTTCGTTTATTATGACACGTTTCATCATTGTCATATTGCTTTGCATGATCATGTAGTTGACATCGTATTTGTGGCAAAGCCACCTTTATAATTCTTTCATACATGTCACTCTTGATTCATTGCATATCCCGGTACACCGCCGGAGGCATTCCCATAGAGTCATATTTTGTTCCAAGTATTGAGTTGTAAGTAAATAAGATGATCATCATTATTAGAGCATTGTCCCAAGTGAGGAAAGGATGATGGAGACTATGATTACCCCACAAGTCGGGATGAGACTCCGGACGAAAAAAAGAAAAGGAAAAAAGAGGCCATAAAAAGGAGAAAAAGGCCCAAACAGAAAAATGAGAGAAAAAAAGAGAAGGGACAATGTTACTATCCTTTTGCCACACTTGTGCTTCAAAGTAGCACCATGATCTTCATAATAGAGAGTCTCCTATGTTGTCACTTTCATATACTAGTGGGAATTTTACATTATAGAACTTGGCTTGTATATTCCAATGATGGGCTTCCTCAAAATGCCCTAGGTCTTCGTGAGCAAGCGAGTTGGATGCACCCACTTACTTTCTTTTGTTGAGCTTTCATACACTTATACCTCTAGTGCATCCGTTGCATGGCAATCCCTACTCACTCACGTTGATATTTATTGATGGGCATCTCCATAGCTCGTTGATACGCCTAGTTGATGTCAGACTATCTTCTCCTTCTTTGTCTTCTCCACAACCACCATTCTATTCCACATATAGTGCTATGTCCATGGCTCACGCTCATTTATTGCGTGAAGATTGAAAAGGTTTGAGAACATCAAAAGTATGAAACAATTGCTTGGCTTGTCATCGGGGTTGTCCATGATTAAATACTTTGTGTGATGAAGATAGAGCATAGCCAGACTATATGATTTTGTAGGGATAACTTTCTTTGGCCATGTTATTTTTAGAAGACATGATTGCTCTGTTAGTATGCTTGAAGTATTACTATTTTCATGTCAATATTAAACTTTTTTCTTGAATCTTTCGGATCTGAACATTCATGCCACAATAAAGGAAATTACATTGAGAAATATGCTAGGTAGCATTCCACATCAAAAATTCTGTTTTTATCATTTACCTACTCGAGGACGAGCAGGAATTAAGCTTGGGGATGCTTGATACGTCTCCAACGTATCTACAATTTTTTATTGTTCCATGCTATTATACTATCTGTTTTGTATGTTTAATGGGCTTTACTAAGCAATTTTATATTATTTTTGGGACTAACCTATTAACCGAAGGCCGAGTGCAAATTGCTGTTTTTTTTTCCTTTTTCAGTGTTTCGCAGAAAAGGAATATCAAACGGGGTCCAAACGGAATGAAACCTTTGGGAGAGTTATTTTTGGAACAAACGTGATCCAGGGGACTTGGAGTGGACGTCAAGAAAGAAGCGAGGAGGCCACGAGGTAGGGAGGCGCGCCTGCTCCCCTGGGTGTGCCCCCCACCCTCATGGGCCCCTCGCAGCTCCATCGACCTACTTCTTCCTCCTATATATATACCCATATACCCCAAAAACATCCAGGAGCACCACGAAACCCTATTTCCACCGCCGCAACCTTCTGTACCCGTAAGATCCCATCTTGGGGCCTTTTCCGGTGCTCCGCCGGAGGGGGAATCGATCACGGAGGGCTTCTACATCAACACCATAGCCTCTCCGATGATGTGTGAGTAATTTACCACAGACCTTCGGGTCCATAGTTATTAGCTCGATGGCTTCTTCTCTATTTTGGATCTTACAAAGTTCTCCTCGATTCTCTTGGAGATCTATTCGATGTAATTCTTTTTGCGGTGTGTTTGTCGAGATCCGATGAATTGTGGGTTTATGATCAAGATTATCTATGAACAATATTTGAATCTCCTCTGAATTCTTTTATGTATGATTTGTTATCTTTGCAAGTCTCTTTGAATTATTAGTTTGGTTTGGCCTACTAGATTGATCTTTCTCTCAATGGGAGAAGTGCTTAGCTTTGGGTTCAATCATTCGGTGTCCTTTCCCAGTGACAGCAGGGGCAGCAGGGCACGCATTGTATTGTTGCGACCAAGGATAAAAAGATGGGGTTTATATCATATTGCTTGAGTTTATACCTCTACATCATGTCATCTTGCCTAACGCGTTACTCTATTCTTATGAACTTAATACTCTAGATGCATGCTGCATAGCGATCGATGTGTGGAGTAATAGTAGTAGATGCAGAATTGTTTCGGTCAACTTGTCACGGACGTGATGCCTATATACATGATCATGCCTAGATATTCTCATAATTATGCACTTTTCTATCAATTGCTTAATGATGCGTCTCCGTCGTATCTACTTTTCCAAACACTTTTGCCCTTGTTTTGGACTCTAACTTGCATGATTCGAATGGAACTAACCTGTACTGACGCTGTTTTCAGCAGAATTGCCGTGGTGTTATTTATGTGCAGAAACAAAAGTTCTCGGAATGACCTGAAACTCCACAGAGATTATTTTTGGAAATAATAAAAATATTGGCGAAAGAATCAAGGCCAGGGGGCCCACACCCTGTCCACGAGGGTGGGGGCACACATGCCCCCCCCTGGACGCGCCCCCCTGGAGCTCCACCGACCTCAACTCCAACTCCATATATTCGTGTTCGGGGAGAAAAAAATCAGAGAAAAAGATTCATCGCGTTTTACGATACGGAGCCGCCGCCAAGCCCTAAACTCTCTCGGGAGGGTTGATCTGGAGTCCGTTCGGGGCTCCGGAGAGGGGAATCTGTCGCCGTCGTCATCATCAACCATCCTCCATCACCAATTTCATGATGCTCACCGCCGTGCGTGAGTAATTCCATCATAGGCTTGCTAGACGGTGATGGGTTGGATGAGATTTATCATGTAATCGAGTTAGTTTTGTTAGGGTTTGATCCCTAGTATCCACTATGTTCTGAGATTGATGTTGCTATGACTTTGCTATGCTTAATGCTTGTCACTAGGGCCCGAGTGCCATGATTTCAGATCTGAACCTATTGTGTTTTCATGAATATATGTGAGTCCTTGATCCTATCTTGCAAGTCTATAGTCACCTATTATGTGTTATGATCCGGCAACCCCGAACTGACAATAATCGGGACCACTCTCGGTGATGACCGTAGTTTGAGGAGTTCATGTATTCACTATGTGTTAATGCTTTGGTCCGTTACTCTATTAAAAGGAGGCCTTAATATCCCTTAGTTTCCGCTAGGACCCCGCTGCCACGGGAGGGTAGGACAAAAGATGGCATGCAAGTTCTTTTCCATAAGCACGTATGACTATATTCGGAATACATGCCTACATTACATTGATGAATTGGATCTAGTTCTGTGTCACCCTATGTTATGACTGTTACATGATGAACCGCATCCGGCATAATTCTCCATCACCAATCCAATGCCTATGAGCTTTTCACATATTGTTCTTCGCTTATTTACTTTTCGTTGCTACTGTTACAATCACTACAAAACCCAAAAATGTTACTTTTGCTACCGTTACCGTTATTTCCATGTTACTTTGCTACTAAATACTTTGCTGGAGATACTAAGTTATCCAGGTGTGGTTGAATTGACACCTCAACTGCTAATACTTGAGAATATTCTTTGGCTCCCCTTGTGTCGAATCAATAAGTTTGGGTTGAATACTCTACCCTCGAAAACTGTTGCCATCCCCTATACTTGTGGGTTATCAAGACTATTTTACGGGCCGTCCGCCGGGAGCATAGCTCTATTCTTTTAGTCACTTGGGATTTATATCTGCGGTCACTATGAAGAACTTGAAAGACGAAAAACAAAAATTTATCCCTCAACTACGAGGGAGGTAAGGAACGCCATCTAGCTCGCACTTGATTCACCTTCATTTTGAGTAAGCTTGCGACACCTAAACCTGCTTCGCTATTAATTCTGATATGTCGCATGTTATTGATGATGCCACTTCTGCTATGCATGATACTTATGATGAAACTACTTCTATGCTTGATACTATTGTGCCACTTGGTGAATTTCTTGATGAACAACTTGCTAGGGCTAGGGAGAACGAAATTATTGAAACTGATAATATTGAAGAAAGTGACGATGAAGACTCTCCTAATAAATATGAATTGCCTGTTGTGCCTGAGGGCTATGTTATGGATGAAGAAACTGCTAGAGACTTTCTTGCTTGCAATGATAGAAGTGATCTTAAGAAATTATTAGCTAAACTTAAACAAAAAACTCTGAATGCTAGAATGAAATATGATCCTGCTTATGCTACTTCACCTATCTTTGTTACCGATAAGGATTATGAATTCTCGATTGATCCTGATATAATTACTTTGATTGAATCTGATCCTTTTTATGGCTATGAATCTGAAACTGTTGTGGCACATCTTACTAAATTAAATGATATAGCCACCCTTTTCACTAATGATGAGAGAACCCGCTACTTTTATATCCTCAAAATATTTCCGTTCTCATTAAAGGGTGATGCTAAGATATGGTTCT
This sequence comes from Aegilops longissima, assembly GCA_021605205.1. Classification (NCBI taxonomy): domain Eukaryota; kingdom Viridiplantae; phylum Streptophyta; class Magnoliopsida; order Poales; family Poaceae; genus Aegilops; species Aegilops longissima. Next base: position 333,682,005 of record CM038677.1, read on the forward strand.
ACTCTCTTGATCCTGGTTGTGTGCGTAGTCCCCAGGATATGATTTATTACTTCTCTGCTAAATATTTCCCCGCTCATAAGAAGCAAGCTGCTTTAAGGGATATATATAATTTTGTGCAAATTGAAGAAGAGAGTCTCCCACAAGCTTGGGGGAGGCTTCTCCAATTACTTAATGCTTTGCTTGATCATCCTCTTAAGAAAAATGAAGTACTTGATATCTTTTATAATGGACTAACCGATGCTTCCAGAGACCACCTGGATAGTTGTGCTGGTTCTGTTTTCAGTGAAAGAACACCAGATGAAACTGAAATTCGGTTGAATAATATGTTGACTAATGAAAATAATTGGACACTTCCTGAGCAAATTCCTAAACCAACTCCTAAGCCAACTCCGAAGAAAAGAGGTGTTCTATTTCTCAGTCCTGAAGATATGCAAGAGGCAAAGAAATCTATGAAAGAAAAGGGTATTAAAGCTGAAGATGTTAAGAATTTACCTCCTATTGAAGAAATATATGGTCCTAATTCATCACCTATTGAAGAAACACATGGTCTTGATAACCCGACACCGGTAGTAAAGGTAAATTCTCTCTATAGATATGATAAAGCTGAAATTCCGCCTACTAAATTTGCTAGCCAATGGTTGGATGAGTTTGATAATTTTATGGTTAAGCAAGAAGATTTTAATGCTTATTTTGGTAGACAATTAAAACAAAATGCTTATATGATTGAACACTTGAGTGATTATATGGCTAATGTTAAAGGTGAACTTAAACTCATTAGTAAACATGCTTCTATGGTTACCACTCAAGTAGAACAAGTACTTAAAGCTCAAAATGATTTGCTCAATGAATTGAATAATAAGAATAATGACTACGTTGTTAGAGTGGCTACTAGAACTGGTAAAATGACTCAGGAACCTTTGTATCCTGAAGGCCATCCTAAGAGAATTGAGCAAGATTCTTAGAGAAATAATGTAGATGCACCTAGTCCTTCTAAAAAGAAGAAAAAGAAAAATGATAGGACTTTGCATGCTTCTAGTGAACCTATTGTTGACATACCTGAGAATCCTAATGATATTTCTATTTCTGATGCTGAAACACAATCTGGTAATGAACATGAACCTAGTGATAATGTTAATAATGATGTTCATGTTGATGCTCAACCTAGCAATGATGATGATGTAGAAGCTAAACCTGATGTTGATCTTGATAACCCACAATCAAAAAGAATCAACGTTATGATAAGAGAGATTTTGTTGCTAGGAAACACGGTAAAGAAAGGGAACCATGGGTTCAGAAACCCATGCCTTTTTCTCCGAAACCATCCAAGAAAAAGGATGAGGAGGATTTTGAGCGCTTTGCTAAAATGATTAGACCTATCTTTTTGCGTATGCGTTTGACTGATATGCTCAAAATGAATCCTTATGCTAAGTATATGAAAGAAATTGTCACTAATAAAAGAAAGATACCGGAAGCTGAAATTTCCACCATGCTTGCTAATTACACTTTTAAGGGTGGAATACCTAAGAAACTTGGAGATCCAGGAGTACCTACTATGCCCTGTTCCATTAAAAGAAACTATGTTAAAACTGCTTCATGTGATCTTGGAGCCGGTGTTAGTGTTATGCCTCTCTCTTTATATCGTAGACTTGATTAGGATAAGTTGACACCTACTGAAATATCTTTGCAAATGGCTGATAAATCAACTGCTATACCTGTTGTGAGGATGTGCCTGTTGTGGTTGCAAACGTTACTATTTTAACGGACTTTGTTATTCTTGATATTCCCGAGGACAATAGTATGTCTATTATTCTTGAAAGACCCTTTTTGAATACTGCAGGGGTTGTTATTGATTGCAACAAAGGCAATGTAACCTTTCATGTTAATGCTAATGAGCATACGGTACACTTTCCGAGGAAACAACCTCAAGTCCACAGTATCAATTCTATTGGAAAAATTTCATCGATTATTTTTGGAGGTTTTGAATTTCCTCTTCCTACCGTCAAGAAGAAATATGATATTCTTATTATTGGGGATGTGCATATCCCCGTTGAGGTAACATAGTGTTATTCGAAATTTCTCCGGTTTCATGTTACTCGAAATGAGTTTGTTAACAAGACCTGATCAACCTTGTTAGTGGATTCCTTTTGATGAGCATGAGATGGATGAAGTTAGAAAGCAGAACCTTCTGTACCCTTCTTTTACTTTCTGTTATTTAGTTGAAATAAAGTAAAATTAGTATTTTCTATCTGTTTTCTAAATTATCCGTGCAATATAAAAATACCCCGAAAATAAAATTCTCCAAATGCCCTACTAAATTAATATGATTTTTTCTGGAATATTTGAGAATTTCTGGCACTGAGAACACAGCAGAGGGAGCAAGCACCTGGCCACGAGGGTCCAGGGCGCGCCCCCTGCCTCGTGGGCCCATGGTGGCTCCCCTCCACTTATTCCTACACCCACACACTTCTTATTCCTCCAAAAAAAATCACCATCCAGCTCAAGCACGAGTTCTAGCTCATTTTGCTGCGATTTTCGATCTCCTTGCTCAAAGCACCTCTCACAAAACTGCTTTAGGGGATTGTTCCTTGGTATGTGACTCCTCCATTGGTCCAATTAGTTTTTGTTCTAGTGCTCTATTCATTGCAAATTTGTGCTGCCTAGGTGACCATGTTCTTGAGCTTGCATGTCAAATTTATATGGTTCCAAGTAGTTCTAATGCATGATATAGGCTCTAGGCACTTGTAGGAGTAGTTGCTATCAATTTTGTTGAGCTTGGTTCACTTCTATTTTAAGTTACTAAAATTTTCAGAAATTTTTTAGAGGAAGAAATATGTTTAGGAATGTACCAAGGTGGTTCTTCAAGGAAGCAAGGACCCCGGCTTGCAATGTGTGATGTTGATGATGAACCACCAAGGGACGCTCCTGTGCGGCCTTGTGAATGGCCTTCAGAGGACTTCATGGATCAAGAAGGAATTAAGGAAGAATTTAATGCATATTTCCGTAATGCTGATCTTGTGAGCTTCGAGGCAGAAAAGTGCTGCCAGTACCACTATCTCACTAGTTCCTTTGTGAGGAGGTTTGAATTTTCATCTTCACGCAATTCTCAAACTGTCCTGTTTGATCTTTATGAAAATTATTATACTATGGACTTAGAGGATTTTACCACTGCTTGCAAACTTCCACAATGGGGTAGTGCTAGTGAACCTCGCAAATCTGAATTTAGAGATTTTCTTGCTAGTATAACTGTGGGGGAATCTAGAGACATAGCACAAGCTACCATAGGGAGCATTCATTTTCCTGCTATACATTATTTTGCTCTCTTCATAGGTAGGTGCATAAATGGTAAGGATTAAGCATGTCACATGTGTGTCCCTGACCTCAGTATTCTCAGGAGTGCTGTGTTAGGAGATAAACATTATAATTTGGGAGCCATTGTTGCACGTAGGTTGCGTCATAATAGATTTAATGGAGATTTCTTTGGTGCAATTTATGCAACCCGTATAGCTAATTTTCTTGGTGTAGCCATACGTGAGGATGATATTGAGTTACCTCCTGCTTATGTGGATTATGAGGCTATGGTTCGTCATCATTTTGTTGAGAGGAACGATCAGTTCCCCCAGTACCGAATAATCTTTGACAAACGACGCAACTATCACGTCGCTCTCCCTGCTTCTACTTTCTTTGACTTTCAGGCAAAAGGGAGATATTTTATAACCAGAGAGGAGGCGGAAGAGTATAAAAGGAGGGCTGAGATAGCTCGCCTCCAAGCTGCAGCACACGATGCAATGACCGCTGCATCTCAGTACGACCCCAACTACAACTTTGGATATCCGCCAAGCCATCCGTGGCACTAAACCAACTTAGGACAAAAGCCTAAGCTTGGGGGAGTACGTATTTCCCACCGACATTACGTTCATGTTCACACACTCATTGCTAGATGTCGGTGCTCATACTTTTTCACTGTAATATCCATGCTAGTTTATTTTCCTTTTTATGCTTTCTTCTTGTGCGTTTGATAAACCTTAAGAAAAATAAATTAGTTGTATCTTTTAGCTAGTTTACTTTCTTGCTTGTAGTAACAATTAAAAGAAAACCCAAAAAGATTTCCTGTTCTTCTTTTGCTTGTTGGGAGCTTTCCTGTGTAAATAGTTTTATTTCTTTTCTTTTCTTTGGGGGTCGAGAGAGAAGACCATAATGAAATTGTTGAGTGGCTCTTATATGCATTATTGTTGATTTAACCAAGAGCCCATATTGCCTTGTCTTCTCATGTTTATTGAATGCTCGCAGGTTCCAGCTTCCAATGCATGTGCACTATTATTATTATTCACATCGTTCGGTCGTGTAAGTGAAAGGCGATTATGACGATATATGATGGATTGATTGAGATGGGAGAAGCTGGTATGAACTCGACCTCTCCTGTTTTTGTAAATATGATTAGTTCATCGTTCCTGATTCAGCCTATTATGAATGAACATGTTTGCAATGACAATTAGAGATTATAGTTACTTATGCCATGCTTAATTAGCTAGGAGTTTATAATGGTTTACCTTGCGTGCCAACATGCTATTAAAATGGTTGTGATGTGGTATGATGGGTTGGTATCCTCCTTTGAACGATTCGAGTGACTTGACTTGGCTCATGTTCGCACATGTAGTTGAAACAAATCAACATAGCCTTCACGATATTTATGTTCATGGTGGATTATATCCTACTCATGCTTGCACTCAATGTTTATTAATTTTAATGCATTTTCATGACTGTAGTTGCTCTCTAGTTGGTCGCTTCCCAATCTTTTGCTAGCCTTCACTTGTACTAAGCGGGAATACTGCTTGTGCATCCAATCCCTTAAACCCCAAAGTTATTCCATATGAGTCCACTATACCTTCCTATATGCGGTATCTACCTGCCGTTCCAAGTAAATTTGTATGTGCCAAACTCTAAACCTTCAAATGAAATTCTGTTTTGTATGCTCGAATAGCTCATGTATCAACTAGGGTTGTCCGGATCTTCCATGCTAGGCGGGTTATTCTCAAGAGGAGTGGACTCCGCTCCTCACTCACGAGAAAATGACTGGTCACCGGGATGCCCAGTCCCATGCTTTATGCAAATCAAATCAAAATAATTGCAAACAAAACTCCCCCTGGGACTGTTGTTAGTTGGAGGCACTCATTGTTTCGAGCAAGCCATGGATTGATGCTTGTTGGTGGAGGGGGAGTATAAACTTTACCATTCTGTTTGGGAACCGCCTATAATTTGTGTAGCATGGAAGATATCGCCATCTCTCGGTTGATACGTTGACAATGAAAGTATGCCACTCAAAATATTATTTATATCTATTTCAAAAATCGAGCTCTGGCACCTCTACAAATCCCTGCTTCCCTCTGCGAAGGGCCTATCTATTTACTTTTATGCTGAGTCATCACCCTCTTATTAAAAAGCACCAGCTGGAGAGCACCACTATCATTTGCATGCATTACTGTTAATTTATATTGGGTATGACTATGACTGGATCTCTTTTACCATGAATTAAAATGTTTAGTCAGTCCTTGAGCTTTAAAGGTGCTCTGCATTTATGTTTTGCGGTCTCAGAAAGGGCTAGCGAGATACCATCTTGTTATATCATATTATGATTGTTTTGAGAAAGTGTTGTCATCCGAGATTTATTATTGTTGCTCGCTAGTTGATTATGCCATTGATATGAGTAAACATGAGACCTAAATGTTATTGTGAATGTGGTTAGTCATAATGTTTGCTGAAAACTTGAATGCTGGCTTTACATATTTACAACAACAAGAGCAAACAAAGTTGTAAAAGTTTTTCTTTATCACTTTTAGTTTATTAACTGAATTGCTTGAGGACAAGCAAAGGTTTAAGCTTGGGGGAGTTGATACGTATCCGTCTTGGACTCTAACTTGTTTTGGACTCTAACTTGCATGATTTGAATGGAACTAACCCGGACTGACGCTGTTTTCAGTAGAATTGCCATGGTGTTATTTATGTGCAGAAACAAAAGTTCTCGGAATGACCTAAAACTCCAAGGAGATTATTTTTGGAAATAATAAAAAATATTGGCGAAAGAATCAAGGCCAGGGGGCCCACACCCTGTCCACGAGGGTGGGGGCGCGCCCCCTGCCTCGTGGGCCCCCTGGAACACCACCGACCTCAACTCCAACTCCATATATTCGTGTTCGGGGAGAAAAAAATCAGAGAAAAAGATTCATCGTGTTTTACGATACGGAGCCGCCGCCAAGCCCTAAACTCTCTCAGGAGGGCTGATCTGGAGTCCGTTCGGGGCTCCGGAGAGGGTAATCCGTCGCCGTCGTCATCATCAACCATCCTCCATCACCAATTTCATGATGCTCACCGCCATGCGTGAGTAATTCCATCGTAGGCTTGCTGGACGGTGATGGGTTGGATGAGATTTATCATGTAATCGAGTTAGTTTTGTTAGGGCTTGATCCCTAGTATCCACTATGTTCTAAGATTGATGTTGCTATGACTTTGCTATGCTTAATGCTTGTCACTAGGGACCGAGTGCTATGATTTCAGATCTGAACCTATTATGTTTTCATGAATATATGTGAGTTCTTGATCCTATCTTGCAAGTCTATAGTCACCTACTATTTGTTATGATCCAGCAACCCCGAAGTGACAATAATCGGGACCACTCCCGGTGATGACCGTAGTTTGAGGAGTTATGTATTCACTATGTGTTAATGCTTTGGTCCGGTACTCTATTAAAAGGAGGCCTTAATATCCCTTAGTTTCCGCTAGGACCCCGCTTCCACGGGAGGGTAGGACAAAAGATGTCATGCAAGTTCTTTTCCATAAGCACGTATGACTATATTCGGAATACATGCCTACATTACATTGATGAATTGGAGCTAGTTCTGTGTCACCCTATGTTATGACTGTTACATGATGAACCGCATCCGGCATAATTCTCCATCACCGATCCAATGCCTACGAGCTTTTCACATATTGGTCTTCGCTTATTTACTTTTCCATTGCTACTGTTACAATCACTACAAACCCAAAAATATTACTTTTGCTACCGTTACCGTTATTTCCATATTACTTTGCTACTAAATACTTTGCTGCAGATACTAAGTTATCCAGGTGTGGTTGAATTGACAACTCAACTGCTAATACTTGAGAATATTCTTTGGCTCCCCTTGTGTCGAATCAATAAATTTGGGTTGAATACTCTACCCTCGAAAACTGTTGCCATCCCCTATACTTGTGGGTTATCACTCGACAATAGTTTGTTCACCCATCGTAATACTTATGCTATCTTGAGAGAAGCCACTAGTGAAACCTATGGCTCCCGTGTCTATTTTCCATCATATAAGTTTTCGATCTATTTTATTTTGCAATCTTTACTTTCCAATCTATATCATAAAAAATACCAAAAATATTTATCTTATTATCTCTATCAGATCTCAATTTTGCAAGTGGCCGTGAAGAGATTGACAACCCCTTTATCGCGTTGGTTGCAAGGTTCTTATTTTTTTATGTAGCTACGAGGCGACTTGCGTGTAGTCTCCTACTGGATTGATACCTTGGTTCTCAAAAACTGAGGGAAATACTTACGCTACTTTGCTGCATCACCCTTTCCCCTTCAAGGGAAAACCAACGCAGTGCTCAAGAGGTAGCAAGTATCGAGAGGTATGAACCATAGAAAAGTTGGAATACAGTAGATATTACACCAATATAAATAAAGAATGAGTTCACAACAGTGCCAAAAGTGGTGATTTATTTTTGTGTACTAACGGAGCTTATGAGATTTTCTGTTGAGTTTTGTGTTGTGAAGTTTTCAAGTTTTGGGTAAGGATTTGATGGACTATGGAATAAGGAGTGGCAAGAGCCTAAGCTTGGGGATGCCCAAGGCACCCAAAGGTAATATTCAAGGACAACCAAGAGCCTAAGATTGGTGATGCCCCGGAAGGCATCCCCTCTTTCGTCTTCGTCTATCGACAACTTTACTTGAGGCTATATTTTTATTCACCACATGATATGTGTTTTGCTTGGAGCGTCTTGTTTGATATGAGTCTTTACTTTTTAGTTTGCCACAATCATCCTTGATGTACACACCTTTTGAGAGGGTCACGCATGAATCATGATTTATTAGAATACTCTGTGTGCTTCACTTATATCTTTTGAGCTAGGAAAATTTGTTCTAGTGCTTCACTTATATCTTTTTAAAGCACGGTGGTGGCTTTATTTTATAGAAATTGTTGAACTCTCATGCTTCACTTATATTATTTTGAGAGTCTTTTTAATGGTAATTTGCTTTGGTTATAAATTTAGTCCTAATATGATAGACATCCAAGAGGGATATAATAAAAACTTTCATATAAAGTTCATTGAATACTACGAGAAGTTTGATTCCTTATGATTGTTTTGAGATATAAAGATGGTGATATTAGAGTCATGCTAGTGAGTGTTGGGGAACGTAGTAATTTAAAAAAAAATCCTACGCACACGCAAGATCATGGTGATGCATAGAAACGAGAGGGGAGAGTGTTGTCCACGTACCCTCATAGACCGAAAGCAGAAGGGTTAGCACAACGCGGTTGATGTAGTCGTACGTCTTCACGATCCGACCGATCAAGTACCGAACGCACGACACCTCCGAGTTCAGCACACGTTCAGCCCGATGACGTCCCTCGAACTCCGATCCAGCCGAGTGTTGAGGGAGAGTTTCGTCAGCATGACGGTGTGGTGACGATGATGATGTTCTACCGATGCAGGGCTTCGCCTAAGCACCGCTACAGTATTATCGAGGTGGACTATGGTGGAGGGGGGCACCGCACACGGCTAAAAGATCAAATGATCAATTGTTGTGTCTCTAGGGTGCCCCCTGCCCCCGTATATAAAGTATCAAGGGGGGAGGTGCGGCCGGCCAGGAGGGAGCGCGCCAGGACGAGTTCTACTCCCACCGGGAGTAGGACTCCCTCCCTTTTCCTTGTTGGATTAGGAGTGGAGGGGGAAAGAGGAGGGAGAGAGGTAGGAAAGGGGGGGCTCCGCCCCCTCTCCTTGTCCTATTCGGACTAGGAGGGAGGGGCGCGCGGCCCTGCCCTGGCCACCTCTCCTCTTCTCCACAAAGGCCCACTATGGCCCATTAAGCCCCCGGGGGGTTCCGGTAACCCCTCGGTACTCCGGTAAAATCCCGATTTCACCCGGAACACTTCCGATATCCAAATATAGGCTTCCAATATATCAATTTTCATGTCTCGACCATTTCGAGACTCCTCGTCATGTAAGTGATCACATCCGGGATTCCGAACAACCTTCAGTACATCAAAACTCATAAACTCATAATATAACCGTCACCGAAACTTTAAGTGTGCGGACCCTACAGGTTCGAGAACTATGTAGACATGACAGAGACACGCCTCCGGTCAAAAACCAATAGCGGAACCTGGATGCTCATATTGGCTCCCACATATTCTACAAAGATCTTTATCGGTCAGACCGCATAACAACATACGTTGTTCCCTTTGTCATCGATATGTTACTTGCCCGAGATTCGATCATCGGTATCCCGATACCTAGTTCAATCTCGTTACTGGCAAGTCTCTTTACTCATTCTGTAATACATCATCCCGAAACTAACTCATTAGTTGCAATGCTTGCAAGGCTTAAGTGATGTGCATTACCGAGTGGGCGCAGAGATACCTCTCCGACAATCGGAGTGACAAATCCTAATCTCGAAATACGCCAACCCAACAAGTACCTTCGGAGACACCTATAGAGCACCTTTATAATCACCCAATTACGTTGTGATGTTTGGTAGCACACAAAGTGTTCCTCCGGTAAATGGGAGTTGCCTAATCTCATAGTCATAGGAACATGTATAAGTCATGAAGAAAGCAATAGCAACATACTAAATGATCGAGTGCTAAGCTAACGGAATGGGTCAAGTCAATCACATCATTCTCCTAATGATGTGATCCCGTTAATCAAATGACAACCCATGTCTATGGCTAGGAAACATAACCATCTTTGATCAACGAGCTAGTCAAGTAGAGGCATACTAGTGACACTCTGTTTGTCTATGTATTCACACAAGTATTATGTTTCCGGTTAATACTATTCTAGCATGAATAATAAACAATTATCATGATATAAGGAAATAAATAATAACTTCATTATTGCCTCTAGGGCATATTTCCTTCAGTATCCCACTTGCACTAGAGTCAATAATCTAGATTACACAGTAATGATTCTAACACCCATGGAGCCTTGGTGTTGATCATGTTTTGCTCGTGGAAGAGGCTTAGTCAACGGGTCTCGCAACATTCAGATCCGTATGTATCTTGCAAATTTCTATGTCTCCCACCGGACTAGATCCCGATGGAATTGAAGCGTCTCTTGATGTGCTTGGTTCTCTTGTGAAATCTGGATTCCTTTGCCAAGGCAATTGCACCAGTATTGTCACAAAAGATTTTCATTGGACCCGATGCACTAGGTATGACAGCTAGATCGGATATGAACTCCTTCATCTAGACTCCTTCATTTGCTGCTTCCGAAGCAGCTATGTACTCCGCTTCACACGTAGATCCCGCCACGACGCTTTGTTTAGAACTGCACCAACTGACAGCTCCACCGTTCAATGTAAACACGTATCCGGTTTGCGATTTAGAATCGTCCGGGTCAGTGTCAAAGCTTTCATCAACGTAACCATTTACAATGAGCTCTTTGTCACCTCCATAAACGAGAAACATATCCTTAGTCCTTTTTAGGTATTTCAGGATGTTCTTGACCGCTCTCCAGTGATCCACTCCTGGATTACTTTGGTACCTCCCTGCTAAACTTATAGCAAGGCACACATCAGGTCTGGTACACAGCATTGCATACATGATAGAGCCTATGGCTAAAGCATAGGGAACATCTTTCATCTTCTCTCTATCTTCTGAAGTGGTCGGGCATTGAGTCTTACTCAACTTCACACCTTATAACACAGGCAAGAACCCTTTCTTTGCTTGATCAATTTTGAACTTCTTCAAAACTTTGTCAAGGTATGTGCTTTGTGAAAGTCCAATTAAGCGTCTTGATCTATCTCTATAGATCTTGATGCCCAATATATAAGCAGCTTCACCGAGGTCTTTCATTGAAAAACTCTTATGCAAGTATCCCTTTATGTTATCCAGAAATTCTATATCATTTCCAATCAACAATATGTCATCCACATATAGTATCAGAAATGCAACAGAGCTCCCACTCACTTTCTTGTAAATACAGGCTTCTCCAAAAGTCTGTATAAAACCAAATGCTTTGATCACACTATCAAAACGTTTATTCCAACTCCAAGAGGCTTGCACCAGTCCATAAATGGATCATTGGAGCTTGCACACTTTGTTAGCTCCTTTGGATTGACAAAACCTTCGGTTGCATCATATACAACTCTTCTTCCGTAAATCCATTCAGAATGCAGTTTTGACATCCATTTGCCAAATTTCATAATCATAAAATGCGGCAATTGCTAACATGATTCGGACAGACTTAAGCATCGCTACGGGTGAGAAAGTCTCATCGTAGTCAATCCCTTGAACTTGTTGAAAACCTTTCACAACAAGTCGGGCTTTATAGACAGTAACATTACCGTCAGCGTCAGTCTTCTTCTTGAAGATCCATTTATTCTCAATGGCTTGCCGATCATCGGGCAAGTCAACCAAAGTCCATACTTTGTTCTCATACATGGATCCCATCTCAGATTTCATGGCCTCAAGCCATTTTGCGGAATCTGGGCTCACCATCGCTTCTTCATAATTCGTAGGTTCGTCATGGTCTAGTAACATAACCTCCAGAACAGGATTATCGTACCACTCTAGTGCGGATCTTACTCTGGTTGACCTACGAGGTTCAGTAACAACTTGATCTGAAGTTCCATGATCATCATTATTAACTTCCTCACTAATTGGTGTAGGCGTCACAGGAACCGGTTTCTGTGATGAACTACTTTCCATTAAGGGAGCAGGTACAGTTACCTCATCAAGTTCTACTTTCCTCCCACTCACTTCTTTCAAGAGAAACTCCTTCTCTAGAAAGGATCTATTCTTAGCAACGAATATCTTGCCTTCGGATCTGTGATAGAAGGTGTACCCAACTGTCTCCTTTGGATATCCTATGAAGACACATTTGTCCGATTTGGGTTTGAGCTTATCAGGATGAAACTTTTTCTTATAAGCATCGCAACCCCAAACTTTAAGAAACGACAACTTTGGTTTCTTGCCAAACCACAGTTCATATAGTGTCGTCTCAAACGAATTTAGATGGTGCCCTTTTTTACGTGAATGCAGCCGTCTCTAAAGCATAACCCCAAAATGATAGCGGTAAATCAGTAAGAGACATCATAGATCGCACCATATCTAGTAAAGTACGACATAACGCTCGACACACCATTATCTGCTGTGGTGTTCGGTGGTACGAATTTGTGAAACTATTCCACATTGTTTTTACTGAAGACCAAACTCGTAACTCAAATATTTGTCTCCGCGATCAGATCGTAGAAACCTTATTTTCTTGTCACAATGATTTTCCACTTCACTCTGAAATTCTTTGAACTTTTCAAATGTTTCAGACTTATGTTTCATCAAGTAGATATACCCATATCTGCTGAAATCATATGTGAAGGTCAGAAAATAACGATATCCGCCACGAGCCTCAATATTCATCGGACCACATACATCTGTATGTATGATTTCCAACAAATCTGTTGCTCTCTCCATAGTTCCGGAGAACGGCGTTTTGGTCATCTTGCCCATGAGGCACGGTTCGCAAGTACCAAGTGATTCATAATCAAGTGGTTCCAAAAGTCCATCAGTATGGAGTTTCTTCATGCACTTTACACCGATATGACCTAAACGGTAGTGCCACAAATAAGTTGCACTATCATTATCAACTCTGCATCTTTTGGCTTCAGCATTATGAATATTGTATCACTACTATCGAGATTCATCAAAAATAGACCACTCTTCAAGGGTGCATGACCATAAAAGATATTACTCATATAAATAGAACAACCATTATTCTCTGATTTAAATGAATAACCGTCTCGCATCAAACAAGATCCAGATATAATGTTCATGCTCAACGCTGGCACCAAATAACAATTATTTAGGTCTAATACTAATCCGAAGGTAGATGTAGAGGCAGCGTGCCGACGGCGATCACATCAACTTTGGAACAATTTCCCACGCGCATCGCCACCTCGTCCTTAGCGATTGTCCGCTTAATCAGTAGTCCCTGCTTTGAGTTGCAAATATTAGCAATGTAACCAGTATCAAATACCAGTGTTAATGTGAGCTCGGTAAGGTACACATCAATAACATGTATATCACATATACCTTTGTTCACCTTGCCATCCTTCTTATCCGCCAAATACTTGGGGCAGTTCCGCTAAAGTGACTACCGCTTGCGAGAGAAGCACTCAGATCTCGTGCTTAGGTCCGGACATGGGTTTCTTCTCTTGAGCAACAACTTGCTTGCTGTTCTTCTTGAAGTTCCCTTCTTCTTCCCTTTGCCCTTTTTCTTGGCTGGTGGTCTTATTGACCATCAACACTTGATGCTCCTTCTTGATTTCTACCTCCGCAACCTTTAGCATTGCGAAGAGCTCGGAATCGCCTTATCCATCCCTTGCATGTTATAGTTCATCACGAAGCTCTTGTAGCTTTGTGGCAGTGATTGAAGAATTTTGTCAATGATGCTATCATCCGGAAGATTAACTCCCAGTTGAATCAAGTGATTGTAGTACCAATACATATTGAGTATATGCTCACTGACAGAACTATTCTCCTGCATCTTGCAGCTGTAGAACTTATTGGAGACTTCATATCTCTCAATTCGGGCATTCTTTTGAAATATTAACTTCAATTCCTGGAACATCTCATATGCTCCATGATGTTCAAAACGTCGTTGAAGTCCCAGTTCTAAGCCGTAAAGCATGGCACACTGAACTATCGAGTAGTTATCAACACGTGACTGCTAGGCATTCACAATGTCTGCAGTTGCTGGCGTAGGTGGTACACCTAGCGGTGCTTCTAGGACGTAACTCTTCTATGCAGCAATGAGGATAATCCTGAAGTTACGGACCCAGTCCATGTAATTGCTACCATCATCTTTCAACTTTGCTTTCTCAAGGAACGCATAAAATTCAACGGAACAACAGCACGGGCCATCTATCTACAATAAACATAGACAAGCAAGATACTATCAGGTACTAAGTTCATGATAAATTTAAGTTCAATTAATCATATTACTTAAGAACTCCCACTTAGATAGACATCCCTCTAATCATCTAAGTGATCACGTGATCCAAATCAACTAAACCATAACCGATCATCACGTGAAATGGAGTAGTTTTCAATGGTGAACATCACTATGTTGATCATATCTACTATATGATTCACGCTCGACCTTTTGGTCCCAGTGTTTTGAGGCCATATATGCATATGCTAGGCTCATCAAGTTTAACCTGAGTATTCTGCGTGTGCAAAACTGGCTTGCACCCGTTGTAGATGGACGTAGAGCTTATCACACCCGATCATCACATGGTGTCCGGGCACGCATTTAACTTTGGCAACGGTGCATACTCAGGGAGAACACTTTTATCTTGAAATTTAGTGAGGGATCATCTTATAATGCTACCGTCAATCAAAGCAAGATAAGATGCATAAAAGATAAACATCACATTCAATCAATATAAGTGATATCATATGGCCATCATCATCTTGTGCTTGTGATCTCCATCTCCGAAGCACCGTCATGATCACCATCGTCACCGGTGCGACACCTTGATCTCCATCGTAGCATCGTTGTCGTCTCGCCAATCTTATGCTTCTACGACTATCGCTACCTCTTAGTGATAAAGTAAAGCATTACAGGGCGATTGCATTGCATACAATAAAGCGACAATCGTATGGCTCCTGCCAGTTGCCGATAACTCGGTTACAAAACATGATCATCTCATACAATAAATTTAGCATCATGTCTTGACCATATCACATCACAACATGCCCTGCAAAAACAAGTTAGACGTCCTCTACTTTGTTGTTGCAAGTTTTACGTAGCTGCTACGGGCTTAGCAAGAACCGTTCTTACCTATGCATCAAAACCACAACGATAGTTTGTCAAGTTGGTGCTGTGTTAACCTTCGCAAGGACCGGCGTAGCTACTTTCGGTTCAACTAAAGTTGGAGAAACCGACCCCGACAGCCACACGTGTGCAAAGCACGCCGGTAGAACCAGTCTCGCGTAAGCGTATGCGTAATGTTGGTCGGGCCGCTTCGTCCAACAATACGCGCCAACCAAAGTATGACATGCTGGTAAGCAGTATGACTTATATCGCCCACAACTCACTTGTGTTCTACTCGTGCATATGACATCTACGAATAAAACCAGGCTCGGATGCCACTGTTGGGGAACGTAGTAATTTCAAAAAAATTCCTACGCACACGCAAGATCATGGTGATGCATAGCAACGAGAGGGGAGAGTGTTGTCCACGTACCCTCGTAGACCGAAAGCGGAAGCGTTAGCACAATGCGGTTGATGTGGTCGCACGTCTTCACGATCCGACCAATCAAGTACCGAATGCACGGCACCTCCGAGTTCAGCACACGTTTAGCCCGATGACGTCCCTCAAACTCCGATCCAGCCGAGTGTTGAGGGAGAGTTTCATCAGCACGAAGGTGTGGTGATGATGTTCTACCGATGCAGGGCTTCGCCTAAGCACCGCTACAGTATTATCGAGGTGGGCTATGGTGGAGGGGGGCACCGCACACGGCTAAAAGATCAAACGATCAATTGTTGTGTCTCTAGGGTGCCCCCCTGCCCGGTATATAAAGGAGCAAGGGGGGAGGTGCGGCCGGCTAGGAGGGGGCGCGCCAGGAGGAGTCCTACTCCCACCGGGAGTAGGACTCCCTCCCTTTTCCTTGTTGGATTAGGAGTGGAGGGGAAAAGAGGAGGGAGAGAGGAAGGAAAGGGGGGCGCCGCCCCCCTCTCCTTGTCCTATTCGGACTAGGGGGGAGGGGCGCGCGACCCTACCCTGTCCGCCTCTCCTCTTCTCCACAAAGGCCCACTATGGCCCATTAAGCCCCCGGGGGGTTCCGATAACCTCTCGGTACTCCGGTAAAATCCCGATTTCACCCGTAGCACTTCCGACATCCAAATATAGGCTTCCAATATATCAATCTTCATGTCTCGACCATTTCGAGACTCCTCGTCATGTCCGTGATCACATCCGGGATTCCGAACAACCTTCGGTACATCAAAACTCATAAACACATAATATAACCGTCATCGCAACTTTAAGCGTGCGAACCCTACGGGTTCGAGAACTATGTAGACATGACCGAGACACGTCTCCGGTCAATAACCAATAGCGGAACCTGGATGCTCATATTGGCTCCCACATATTCTACGAAGATATTTATCGGTCAGACCGCATAACAACATATGTTGTTCCCTTTGTCATCGGTATGTTACTTGCCCGAGATTCGATCGTCGGTATCCCAATACCTAGTTCAATATCGTTACTGGCAAGTCTCTTTACTCGTTCTGTAATACATCATCCCGCAACCAACTCATTAATTGCAATGCTTGCAAGGCTTAAGTGATGTGCATTACCGAGTGGGCCCAGAGATACCTCTCCGACAATCGGAGTGACAAATCCTAATCTCGAAATACGCCAACCCAAGAAGTACCTTCGGAGACACCTGTAGAGCACCTTTATAATCACCCAATTACGTTGTGACGTTTTGTAGCACACAAAGTGTTCCTCCGGTAAACGGGAGTTGCATAATCTCATAGTCCTAGGAACTTGTATAAGTCATGAAGAAAGCAATAGCAACATACTAAACGATCGAGTGCTAAGCTAACGGAATGGGTCAAGTCAATCACGTCATTCTCCTAATGATGTGATCCCGTTAATCAAATGACAACCCATGTCTATGGCTAGGAAACATAACCATCTTTGATCAACGAGCTAGTCAAGTAGAGGCATACTAGTGACACTCTGTTTGTCTATGTATTCACACAAGTATTATGTTTCCGGTTAATACAATTCTAGCATGAATAATAAACATTTATCATGATATAAGGAAATAAATAATAACTTCATTATTGCCTCTAGGGCATATTTCCTTCAGTGAGTACTTGTGGATTGGAGAAATACTTGTGTTAAAGTTTGTGATTCCCGTAGCATGCACGTATGGTGAATCGTTATGTAACTAAGTTGGAGCATGATTTATTTTTTGACTGCCTTCCTTATGAGTGGCGGTTGGGGACGAGCGATGGTCTTTTCCTACCAATCAATCCCCCTAGGAGCATGCGCATAGTACTTTGTTTCGATGACTAATAGATTTTTGCAATAAGTATGTGAGTTCTTTATGACTAATGTTGAGTCCATGGATTATATGCACTCTCACCCTTTCACCATTGCTAGCCTCTCTAGTGCCGCGCAACCCTCGCCGGTACCATACACCCACCATATACCTTCCTCAAAACAGCCACCATACCTACCTATTATGGCATTTCCATGGCCATTCTGAGATATATAACCATGCAACTTTCCACCGTTCCATTTTATTATGAAATGTTCCATCATTGTCATATTTCTCTGCATGATCATGTAATTGACATCGTATTTGTGGCAAAGCCACCTTTCATAATTCTTTCATACATGTCACTCTTGAGTCATTGCACATCCCGGTACACCGTCGGAGGCATTCATATAGAGTCATATTTTGTTCTAAGTACGAGTTTTAATTTTTGAGTGGTAAGTAGTGATGATCTTAATTATTAGAGCATTGTCCCATGTGAGGAAAAAATAAAAGGAGGCCAAAGAAGCCAAACAAAAAAAGAGAAAAGGAGAGAAGGGACAATGTTACCATCCTTTTTCCACACTTGTGCTACAAAGTAGCACCATGATCTTCATGATAGAGAGTCTCTTATGTTGTAACTTCCATATACTAGTGGGAATTTTTCATTATAGAACTTGGCTTGTATATTTCAACGATGGGCTTCCTCAAATTGCCCTAGGTCTTCATGAGCAAGCAAGTTGGATGCACACCCACTTAGTTTCTTTTGAGATTTCATAAACTTATAGCTCTAGTGCATCCGTTGCATGGCAATCCCTACTCACTCATATTGATATCTATTGATGGGCATCTCCATAGACCGGTGATACGCCTAGTTGATGTGAGACTATCTCCTTCTTTTTGTCTTATCCACAACCACCATATTTCATTCCACCTATAGTGATATGTTCATGGCTCACGCTCATGTATTGCATGGAAGTTGAAAATGTTTGATAACATCAAAAGTATGAAACAATTGCTTGGCTTGTCATCGGGGTTGTGCATGATTTGAATATTTTTGTGATGAAGATGGAGCATAGCCAGACTATATGATTTTCTAAGGACAAGCTTCCTTTGGTCATGTTATTTTGAGAAGACATAATTGCCTTGTTAGTATGCTTGAAGTATTATTGTTTTTACGTCAATATTAAACTTTTGTTTTGAATCTTATGGATCTGAACATTCATGCCACACTAAACAAAAATTACATGGATAAATATGTTAGGTAGCATTCCACATCAAAAATTATGTTTTTATCATTTACCTACTCGAGGACGAGCAGGAATTAAGCTTGGGGATGCTTGATACGCCTCCAACGTATCTATAATTTTTTATTGTTCCATGCTATTATATTATCTGTTTTTGATGTTTTATATGCACCAATATGCTATTTTATATTATTTTTGGGACTAACCTATTAACCTAGAGTCAAGTGCTAGTTTCTGTTTTTTCCTTGTTTTTGAGCTTCGCAGAAAGGAATACCAAACGGAGTAGCGATGATTTTTCTTGGACCAGAAGACACCCATGAGACTTGGAGTGCAAGTCAGAAGAGCCACGAGGCGGCCACAAGGGTGGAGGGCGCGCCCAGGGGGTAGGGCACGCCCCCTACCTTGTGGGCCCCACGATGACCCCCTGACCTAGATCTTCCTCCTATATATTCACATATATTCCCAAACCACCAGAAGCATCCACGAAAACACTTTTCCACCGCCGCAACCTTCTGTTCCCGTGAAATCCCATCTTGGGGCCTTTTCTGGCATCCTGCCGGAGGGTGATTCGATCACGGAGGGCTTCTACATCAACTCTATTGCCCTTCCGATGAAGCGTGAGTAGTTTACCTTAGACCTGCGGGTCCATAGCTAGTAGCTAGATGGCTTCTTCTCTCTATTTGATTCTCGATACCATGTTCTCCTCGATGTTCTTAGAGATCTATCCAATGTAATCTTCTTTTGCGGTGTGTTTGTTGAGATCCGATGAATTGTGGATTTATGATCAACTTATCTATGAATATTATTTGAATCTTCTCTGAAGTCTTTTATGCATGATTTGATATCTTTGTAATTCTCTTTGAACTATCGGTTTGGTTTGGCCAACTAGATTGGTTTTTCTTGCAATGGGAGAAGTGCTTAGCTTTGGGTTCAATCTTGCGGTGTTTTTTTCCAGTGACAGTAGGGGCAGCAAGGCACGTATTGTATTGTTGCCATCGAGGATAAAAAGATGGGGTTTACATCATATTGCTTGAGTTTATTCCTCTACATCATGCCATCTTACTTAATGCGTTACTCTGTTCTACATGAACTTAATACTCTAGATGCAGGCAGGAGTCGGTCGATGTGTGGAGTAATAGTAGTAGATGCAGAATCGTTTCGGTCTTGACACGGACGTGATGCCTATATTCATAATCATTGCCTTAGATATCATCATAACTTTGCGCTTTTCTATCAATTGCTCGACAGTAATTTATTCACCCACCGTATTATTTGCTATCTTGAGAGAAGCCTCTAGTGAAACTAATGGCCCCCGGGTCTATTTTCCATCATATAAGTTTCCAATCTACTATTTTGCAATCTTTTACTTTCCAACTATAAACCAAAAAAACCTCAAAATACTTTATCATTTGTTTAGTTTCATCTATCTCTATCAGATCTCACTTTTGCAAGTGACCGTGAAGGGATTGACAACCCCTTTATCGCGTTGGGTGCAAGTTGTTTGATTGTTTGAGCATGTATTGGTGATTTGTGTGTTGTCTCCTACTGGATTGATACCTTGGTTCTCTAACTGAGGGAAATACTTATCTCTACTTTGCTGCATCACCCTTTCCTCTTTAAGGGAAAAACCAGCGCAAGCTCAAGAAGTAGCCTGCCCTTCCTTGGACAAGTCTCCCACTTATGATTAACCCCTCTCGCAAGCATCCGCAACTACGAAAGAAGAATTAAGATAAATCTAACCATAGCATGAAACATATGGATCCAAATCAACCCCTTACGAAGCAACGCATAGACTAGGGTTTAAGCTTCTGTCACTCTAGCAACCCATCATCTACTTATTACTTACCAATGCCTTCCCCTAGGCCCAAATCATAGTGAAGTTTCATGTAGTCGACGTTCACATAACACCACAAGAGGACAGACAACACACATCTCATCAAAATATCAAACGAATACCAAATTCACATGATTACTTATAACAAGACTTCTCACATGTCCTCAGGAACAAATGTAACTACTCACAAAGCATATTCATGTTCATAATCAGAGGAGTATTAATTATCATTAAGGATCTGAACATATGATCTTTCACCGAATAAACCAACTAGCATCAACTATAAGGAGTAATCAACACTACTAGCAACCCACAGGTACCAATCTGAGGTTTTTGAGACAGAGATCGGATACAAGAGATGAACTAGGGTTTGAGAGGAGATGGTGCTGGTGAAGATGTTGATGAGATTGACCCCCTCTCGATGAGAGGATCGTTGGTGATGATGATGGCTTCGATTTCCCCCTCCCTGAGGGAAGTTTCCCCAGCAGAACAGCTCCGCCGGAGCCCTAGAATGGTTCTGCCCAGGTTCCGCCTCGATATGGCGGCGCTTCGTCCCGAAAACTTCCTTCTGATTTTTTTCCAGGTCAAAACACACCATATAGCGAAAGATGGGCATCAGGGGCCTGCCAGGTGGCCCATAAGGCAGGGGACGCGCCCCCCACCCTTGTGGATGGCTGGTGGCCCCCCTCTGGTGCTTTCTTTGCCCATTATTTTTATATATTCCAAAATAATTCTTCGTGAAGTTTCAGGACTTTTGGAGTTGTGCAGAATAGGTTTCTAATATTTTCTCCTTTTCCAATCCAGAATTCCAGCCGCCAGCATTCTCCCTCTTCATGTAAATATTATAAAATAAGAGAGAAAAGACATAAGTATTGTGATATAATGTGTAATAACAGCCCATAATGCAATAAATATCGATATAAAAGCATGATGCAAAATGGACGTATCATGCCTTTGCCATGCATTTGTGACCCATGCTTTGCACTACACATGACCATTGATTCTAGTACTTGTATGTGTATTTGTAAGCTTGTTGGAGATATCACTTGTTACTGCCATGTTTGCTTTGTGCCCCATGCCTATGATGATACTTTGATATTGCTTTGTGTTCGTACTTGCGATATGTCATGTGCATTGTCTATGCCTATTATTTGCTCACATGACATGATTGCCATGATTTCCTCTAGTGTGTTGGATCTTCGCTCCACTAGTTTGCACGACTTGATTACTATGATTGCTTTGTGTATTGCATCACCGACGATTCATACTTGCTCATTTCATGTGGTTGATAGCCACTATTGCCATGCTTTGCACATGATTGCTATTGCCTCTTGTCACATATCTCCATATGTTGCCTCTCTCATGCTAGATGATTTTCCATGTATTGTTTGCAACAATGATTATAGTCTTGCTAATGAGATTGCCCCCATAGCATTCTCGCATATATTTGGATATTTTGACATTTTCTTGTGAAGCGTGTTTGTCTTACTTCTTTGCACCGTATACCTAGTGCCATGAATATTGTCATTGTTGCATCATATTATTCATGCACTTGTGCCTCTCATGGTTATGTGCAAGAGAAGAGAACCATCATGATGGATGATGTGTTTATCTACCATGAACATACGTTATTTGCTTTCTTTTGTGCATGTGTAGGATACTTGGACCTTGTGTCAACTTCCACTTCATGTGAGTTGACCATTCGAGCTCTTGAGAGCGAACCACCTTTTATCACGACGATTCTACATCGCACTTGCTTGTACTTCGGCATTGTGAAGGATGCACAAGGACACGCCTTCAAGGTGACATACTTCTTGAGCATGGATATTACGGATCATACTACTTGTGTTGCTTGCACCATGATACTTATTGGCCATCTTGGACTACTTGATTGCGCACATATTAGAGATCTTGCGTCGACTTGTCATGTTCACCGTTCCATGCCTCATGACATATATACCTTGTGTGTTGCGTCCAACATGCGGATTATTTGCTCCTATCATATGCTTCGTTGCAACAATGTCATTTCTTCACATATGCCATGTCCCATTGCTTGTCACATGATTGGCTTGATTGCCTTACACATGATGACAATTGCTCTTTCTATTGTGTTGAGTGCCACACTATTTTCATTACACCATATACACGTTATGCTTGGAATGTCTTGCACTTGACCCGTGTGTTTCGACACTTCATTTATATTGGTATTGTGAATGATTCTTATGCCTACCATCGACCATTTTTCGAGCGCTTTATGCATGCTTGCTATGAACTTGAGGTAGATGCTTATTCTCTTATCACACATATTTGCATCACTACCTCACATTTACATGCTTGTTTCCATGATGACCTTGATTATGCTCAATTCGTATGCTTACATCTTTTGTCCCGCCATATGCTATGCTTGATGACGACACTTGTTGGGTGAATCACCTCTTGAATGCTTGGTTTTGCACTAATGCTGACCATATTTGTTTTTCCAAGTGTTTGTTGCCCTTACTCCTTTTGAAGGATTCACAAGATGGTGCGACATTGGAGAGTGCCCCTTACGAGCTTGAAGATGATGAACACTTGGTGATCGTCCATTTTCTACACGGTGAAGCCATCTCTTTCCCATGGTGATTTGGTTTTCGATCCGAGGTCAGATCTTTCCGGGGGGGAGATGATACGGAGCATCCTACGGACATCACCATGTCAAGAGTCCATTTGGCAAGTGGCACGGGCGACATCTACTTCACATACATAAAGGTGAATCATCTCCTTTACACGTGTTCACTTGACCCCTTCGAGGATGGTATACTACTTGACATTCCTCTCGTGTGCATGCATAGGTATTGTCGGAGCTTCACGGACAACCACAGGAGTGCAAGCGCCAAGGAACACCTACACCATCCGCGAGGGAAGCTTGGAAGCAAAGACAGAGCTACGGAGTCTACGGCGGCCGGACGACCGGAAGACACCGGACATCCGACACTACAGCGGCCAGACGACCGGAAGACACTGGACGTCCGACACTCTACAGCGCCCGGACGACCGAGCGCCTCCGGACGTCCAACACGCCCATGCCCAGCCGACCAGAAGGACAGCAGCTGCCAAGTCTACAGCAGTCGGACGACCGACAACCTCCGTACGTCTGACGCCCAGCAAAAATTTGGTGCCACCTATCCAGAGCCAAAACGTCGGAAGTCCGACGCCCTCCAGACGTCCAGACCCCCGCGAGCCACCGGACACCGACGTCCTCCGGACGTCCGGCACTTGCGTGCACAGCCGGGCCAGAGGCCCATTGTGACGCCCCTGATTCAATCGTACACTAATCATGCACGCAAACGTGTACGATCAAGATCAGGGACTCACGGTAAGATATCACAACACAACTCTAAAAACATAAATAAGTCATACAAGCATCATAGTACAAGCCAGGGGCCTCGGGGCTCGAATACAGGTGCTCGATCATAGACAAGTCAGCGGAAGCAACAATATCTGGGTACAGACATAAGTTAAACAAGTTGCCATAAGATGACTAGCACAAACTGGGATACAGATCGAAAGAGGCGCGGGCCTCCTGCCTGGGATCCTCCTAAACTACTCCTGGTCGTCGTCCGCGGGCTGCACGTAGTAGTAGGCACCTCCGGTGTAGTAGGAGTCGTCGTCGACGGTGGCGTCTGGCTCCTGGGCTCCGACATCTGGTGGCGACAACCAGGTAGAAGGGAAGGGGAAAAGGGGGAGAAAAGAAACCGTGAGTACTCATCCAAAGTACTCGCAAGCAAGGAGCTACATTACATATGCATGGATATATGTGTAAAGGTCCATATAAGTGGACTGAACTGCAGAATGCCAGAATAAGAGGGGGATAGCTAGTCCTGTCGAAGACTACGCTTCTGGCAGCCTCTGTCTTGCAGCATGTAGAAGAGAGTAGATTGAAGTCCTCCAAGTAGCATCGCATAGCATAATCCTACCCGGCAATCCCCTCCTCGTTGCCCTGTTAGAGAGCGATCACCAAGTTATATCTGGCACTTGGAAGGGTGTGTTTTATTAAGTATCAGGTTCTAGTTGTCATAAGGTCAAGGTACAACTCCAAGTCGTCCATTACGAAGATCACGGCTATTCGAATAGATAAACTTCCTGCAGGGTGCACCACATTACCCGACACGCCGATCCCATTTGGCGAACACTTTATCGGGTCATGCCCGCAGCGGAAGATCAACATGTCGCAGCCCCACCTAGGCACTGTGAGAGAGGTCAACATGCGGTCTAAACCTAAGCGCCACAGTGCAGGCCCATCGCCTTAGCAGCACACACGCACGTTGTGAACGCGGCCGGAAGCAGAACTAGCCCCCTTAATACAAGAGCAGGCTTACGTTCCAATCCAGCGTGCGCCGCTCAGTCGCTGATGTCACGAAATGCTTCGGCTGATACCACGACGCCGGTTGCCCATATCTTGTCCCACGTGGTGGTTAGTGCGTATAAGGTCAACGACCCAACTCAGATCAAATACCAAGATCTCATTAAGCATGTTAAGTATCCGCGAACGAACAGGGCCAGGCCCACCTCCCTCCTAGGTGGTCTCAACCTGCCCTGTCGCTCCGCCACAAAGATCCACACAGAGGGCCGTTGGGACAAAGGTCCTTCAGCCCCCAATCCGTGAATCACTCGCGGGTGCTCCTCGAGCCGACTCTACTTCAGTCACCACATGTATCATGTATAAAGTATATAGTATATACCCGTGATCACCTCCCAAGTGATCATAGCCCGATAGTATAGCACAGCAGACGGACAAGAATGTAGGGCCACTGATGGAATACTAGCATCCTATACTAAGCATGTAGGATTGCGGTAAAGGTAACAATGAGAGTAGCAAGGACAGGCTATGCATCGGGATAGGAATAACGGAAAGCGATAACATGCTACACTACTCTAATGCAAGCGGTATAGAGTAGAATAGGCGATATCTGGTGATCAAGGGGGCTTGCTGGTTGCTCACGCAAGGAGGGATCGTCAACACCGTAGTCGAATCTGGGGTCGCCGCAGTCTCTCGGTCTCACCGGAAAGAAGTAACAGAGGGGGAACACAATAAATAACAGAGCAATCAAAGCATCACAAAGCGTAACATGGCAATACACGGTCTAGAGTGACCTAACGTGGTACTAGGTGGTACCGGCGAAAGGGGGGAAACATCTGGGAAAGTATTCCCGGTGTTTCGCGTTTTTGGGCAGATGAACCGAAGGGGGAAGTTGCGTGTTTGCTATGCTAGGGATGTGTGGCGGACGAACGGGCTGCGTATCCGGATTCGTCACGTCGTTCTGAGCAACTTTCATGTACAAAGTATTTTCATCCGAGCTACGGTTTATTTTATATTAGTTTTAAAAGATTTAATCATTTTTAGAATTTACTTAATTATTTTAAATCCACATTATCAGAATAGTGAAAGGTGATTTCAGCATGACATCACCATGACATCAACAGTCAAATCGACCGTTGATCGTCAACGACCGTGGGTCCCTTGTCATCGATCGAGTTTAGTTAAATGTAATTGGTTAGTTTAATTAGGTGATTAGTTTAATCTAAATAGGATTAATTAAGTTAACTAATTAATTAATTAATTTAATTATTATATTTTTTAATTCCTTTTTTGTCTGGCGGTGGGCCCTGTTTGGCGATGGCCTGTAGGGGCGTTAGCGCAGTGCAGGCGCAACGGGCGCCTAGCACCTGTTCGTTCGGGCACACGCCCAGGGGCGGGCGGACCCGATAGGGCACCGGAGCAGGGGGAGGCCGATGGCCACGGCGCCGGTCAGGCGGTTGTGCAGAGAAGCAGCAGGGGGCGCGGGCGAGTGGCGCAGAGGGAGCGAGAGCGCGCCGTCGTGGGTGGCGTCTATGTTGGCCGACGGAAGAAGCAAAGACTGCAGCAGGGGAGAGGCGGACGGAGCGGAGGCGAAGCGGCGGAGTCACCGGGTGCGGCTGGCACAACCAGAGCGCGAGGGCGCACGGCAGCTCACGAGCCGGCGGCATCGATGGGGATGGGCGACGAGCAATGGCGCCGCTGCGACGGGCGGTCACGGCGAGGACGGGCGAGGAGAGAGGAGATCGCGGGCCTCACCGGGGCCGTGGGGTCTAGGCAGTGGGGCGTGGGGAGGACGACGGGGACGCGAGGGCGACGGAAAGGCAGTCCGGCGAGGTGGCGGTGCGGGCTCGTGGAAGCCGTTCGGGAGGAGGACGAGGACGGTCGGGGCCGGTGGCGGGTCGACGACGGGAAGAGGTCGAGGCAGCGAGGTCTCCAGGCGGTGGTGAGACGGCGCGCAGCGAGCGAGGGGAGGCTTGGCGCCCGATCCAGATCGGGCAGAGGGGGCGAGGACCGAGGGGAGTTGGGGTTCCATCCCCGATCCAGATCGGATCGAGAGGAGGAGAGGAGTGGGGCGAGTGGGTTAGGGTTTGATCGCCCGAGGTTATGGGAGTGGGGTGGCCACTGGGCCTCTTGGGTTGGCCCAGTCAAATGATATTTCTTTGGGCCGAGCCCGGGGTTTTCCTTCCTTTTTTCGTATTTATTTGTTTTCTGTTTTTATTTCCTTTTTGTAGTTTCTTTAATTTTAGTTTTATAAAATTACCACTAGTGCCTAAATTTGTATGTATCAACAAACTACTGTGAGATTAATTCTTAACCCATAATAAAATAGTTTTAGCATTTTATAAATTCAATAGGCATTTGTTTAATTGTTTTCACTACTCTTTTAATTATTTTGGAGCCTTTAAACATTTTATCAAAGTTTGGTTTCTCCACCATAATTACTTACGATTTATTTGACACAACCCGAACATTTTAGTTTTGATATTTGAAAATTTTACTGTTTGCCTATATTTTAAATTTTAATTTGAATCGTTTTTGAACTAACTCGAGTTTATCAACAGTAACCGAGGTGACGTGGCAGCGTTTAACGTGGGATTACTGTAGCCTGATTATCCGGGCGTCACAATTCTCCTCCACTACAAGAAATCTCGTCCCGAGATTTAAGAGGCGGAGTAAGGGGAAAGACTATGTTACGAAATTCTAACGAGTCTTCTCGATCTTGGTTGCTCTTTCCGAAGTGGTCGATCCATTACGTTGATGTCTTCATTTCTCTGCTTCAGGTCATCATGATGAAGTAGGCATCCTTTCTTCGGGATCTACATCGTACTTACGAAAGGGTAAGAAGGGAAAACTCAATAAGGACGGATTCTAACAAGACCGAGCATCAGACGGTTAACTCAGGGGAAGGAGCATAAGTATCTCTCGAATGGAAACTTGAGAAGATATCGAGAGCAAAGTAAGAACGTACCATGAGAAGTTTCAAACGAATAGGCAATCGTTTGATGCCTAATCAGAAGGTGAAAGGGTTCCAGAGCAACGAAAATAAGTATTGTGTCTGATACTAGATTAGATCATCTCTAGGAAGGGGTCTTGTGATTTCATACGAAGACAAGCATGAGTAATAACTTTAGAAACAGGGGTGTACAGGAGAGTCAGGTTTCGATCCTGTGGAACTGTGGGTTATGGGCCCACCATGTGGGTAAAAAGTAGGAAGAGGGGTGACGTCTTGCACGATCATGTAAGCGAGGCATTTCAGAGAATAACCGGTCAGTTATGTTGTCAGCATCGTTGGTACCAAGGGCGAGGTACGAAGAGAACCATTTTCCTGCTCGTTGAAACGAGGCGGACCAGTAGGCAAAGTTCTCGTCCATCGGTGGTTACCGGAATGTCATCAACAAAAGTAACAGGGTTTTACTAACAGAATTGTACATCGAGGTGTTTACATAAGCAGGAGAACATTACTGCTTAGATCATATAGACCTCAAGAAAGGTCAAACTAAACAATGGAAAGGATAATATGATTATGAAATTAAACAGAACAATGGAAAGAAAAATGTGTTTAAACACATAATTCAGGGGCATATCCTTCCCAAGGATAAGCAGAGCATGATATCCATGACAGGATATAACGTAGAAAACCATTTAGGTTAGGGGAGAGGAAGTTCATGACATTACCCAAACAATGGTGTTTGAAAAATTGATAAAGGAAATTTAGCATGGTGCTTCAAATGTTCTTGTTGAAAATAGGAGTACCATAGACATGCTTCAAGATAGCATTGTCATGGTCTTCAAGCAAAGGTCGGACTTTGGATACTCAAAGGATCCATCAGGAACATCTTATAGAATAAGTCTTACAATTTCCTCATGAAAGAATGGCTAAACTTGCTAAAAAGGAGGGGTGCTAGGCATGACATCACCTTACCGGGTTGTATAAAGACCAACGTTATAACTCTTGGAAATATGTTCCAACCATCATATCTAACCGAGATTCAGATCTGATTGGTGTCAGGATACCTCAAACTCAGGATGTCCGAGAAGAAAAGGTGCAACACAAATAGACGAAATGACATTGCAAGATTCTCAGGAAATGAACTATGGGAGCGGGTTCCTGAAACAATAGTTCATCATTAAACCAAGGAGGGGATGAGAAGGTGGCTGATGGGCTCAGCGACAATTCATCGAGAATTCCAAACGGATGGCTTTCCACAATAATGTGAACAAGAAGATGACACTTGTCAATTCAAATGATATAATGTTGTATGCTCTAGGAAAACATACACCATCAATCATTAGTTGAAAGGTGTGCCCGAAGTATGACCTTAGGCAGCAAGATCAATGTTAGAGTGACGATTCAATAACCAACAGTCTAAGAACGAACTGTCGATCATTAACTTCAAAGCAATAGGGTTGCTAGAAGTACAGAACTCAAACAACATCGTTAGCATATTGGTATCCTGGTTAAAAACAACACGGGGACCAAGGAAGAATGGTGATGGTGCGAAGCATCATCATACCGAGAATTTCTAAGAGGTGGAGCAACATTCTCGACAGAAAAGACAGTAATACTTCAAGGCAGAACACAACACTAGCTAGAGAGCAGGTTGTATTCATAATGTGGACAAGTTCGCGATGAAAGGAAGTCAACAGCGTTGTTGATGATAATAAAATCATCGAGGGCAAGGAGGGTATTTCTCATCATGAACACAGTTGACATCTCGGAAGGAGTCAAAGTGTTGAAGGTGATCCGACACCTTTGTCGGGAGGTTTCAAGAGGATGCAATCAAACAACAACGGCAACAAGCAAGGAAATGACGAAGTGGCAAGTTATAGGCTCAATATATAAGATGCAAGCTCGGGACCAAAGTTGCCTTTCAAACAAGCAACATGATGTTGAAAGCTCGACGTAAGTCGTGCTCACACACTAAAGAATTCATGCCCCAGAGAAGGACGCGGTAGCACAGTCCAAAGTAGAAAGACCAGGATGTAGCCCATAGTCTAGGAATGACCAGATTGGGTTCAGAATTTCCTAGTAAAAATACTAGGGGTATTTGATTTGTAGTGCGGAATAATTTCACTAGTCGGTGCCCTCGGTTGACAACAACCCAAAACCCGTAGAGTGATTACAACAAGGAAAGACATTACTTAATCAAAGTTAGTAAGAATGGTGCAATGGCAAGGCATCTCCAAGATACCAGGGGATAATACTCGAAGGTAGAACATGATAGAAGTAGAACCGGTCATTGACCTATGACAAGAGATACTTCAACCTTGCCAAAAATAGGCGAAGTAATCGGAATGAATTCCCATCAAATATAACAGATCAGGACAGCATGGTCGGAACCATAACTGTAAGGAATCAATTTCAAAAATACCGAAAGAATCATACAGCTGGATAATCATTTTGCAAGAAGCTTCCGAGATGGTCTACATCATTTTCATGGGCATGAACACAAAGTTCAAGGTCGACTCCCACTTCTTTAATGCATAACATTTCATTCACCTGTCGCTTTGATAAAACTGTAGTTTTGGAATTTATCTGGTAGAACACCGGAAGAGTATGACTTGTGAAAACTCTCGGGTTCTCACGGATTAGGGGAAGACATAGGTTCAACCCATCAGGCATCTTTGTAACATATACCACAAGTTTCAAAAGTAAATACACAAGCTCGAAAGCAGAGCATGGTTGGCCAAGCAAAGGATACAATTTACCAAAGGCATTATGTATCAGGGGAAGGACTCGCAAGGTGATTGAATATGAAGGACACTGTCGGATAACAATCCAACAATGGATCGGGCGATCTACAATGGCGCTGATGTGAGTATCGATACTCACTCAGAGGAATAAAGAATGCAAAGGCATCAGATTGAAGAATCACCTGATTAGTCTGATGCTTAAATAGAAGAAATTATGGTTTCCTAAACGAAGGATGAGAAGCAGACGCTCTGATCAAGGATGGATAAGTTGGAAACACTTAGTTGGGCAATCAGTAAAGGTTTGAATTGCCGAGAACCAACTCACGCCCGGAATGACGCCTGAGCCGGAAAGATAATTTTAAAAGGATCAACTGATGATTGTGTGCATTCGCACTCATGTTGAATCAATAGGATCAAAATGACGGTGTCTAAGGATACTAACGAATCTTTCCAGACATATGGAAAGCATCCATAATGCAAGCAGACAAGTATTTGCAGAGCAATAAGCTACTGAGGAATTTTGGAGCATCAAATAGTATCTCGAAGACCATTGTGAAACACATGAACAACTAGGGATGAGCGGATACTCGATAAGGGCGAGAAATTATCCGTAGGGGTATTCAGGTGGCAAGGAACTGCACGGCGGTAGGCACAAAATATTCTCGGAACAATAGAGGGGATTTCAGGGTATCTTGTCATAACAAGATCAACTGGGAATAAAAGTAAGAATGGCAAGTGTATGTATTTATCCATAGGGATATTTCGGTGGTAGGGAATTGCACAAGCAATAGGCTCAAAGTCTCGAGAGAACATCGGAGAGTATCTTCGAAATCCTTCGGTGCACCAAGTAATCATCTGGAGTAAGGGGCTCTCCGGGTGGAAGTAGTTACGAGAACCTAGAGTCGGCATTAGTAAAATCATTTAACCCGAATAGAAGAGAGATCAGAGTCCCAGAGTATAGGTCGAGGAATAAAAGATCCTAATACCACCCAATGGCGACGTGGGCCCGTAAGGCACGCAGCCATGTTAGTAAAAGTTGTGTAATGTCTAGACTCGACTTCGGCCAAGGAGTGTGGAAGGGGGATTCCTACAGGCAGTCGGCTCTGATACCAACTTGGGACGCCCCTGATTCAATCGTACACTAATCATGCATGCAAACGTGTACGATCAAGATCAAGGACTCACGGGAAGATATCACAACACAACTCTAAAAACATAAATAAGTCATACAAGCATGATAATACAAGCCAGGGACCTTGAGGGCTTGAATACAGGTGCTCGATCATAGACAAGTCAGCGGAAGCAACAATATCTGGGTACATACATAAGTTAAACAAGTTGCCATAAGATGACTAGCACAAACCGGGATACATATCGAAAGAGGCGCGGGCCTCCTGCCTGGGATCCTCCTAAACTACTCCTGGTCGTCGTTCGCGGGCTGCACGTAGTAGTAGGCACCTCCGGTGTAGTAGGAGTCGTCGTCGACGGTGGCGTCTGGCTCCTGGGCTCCGACATATGGTTGCGACAACCAGGTAGAAGGGAAGGGGGAAAAGGGGGAGAAAAGCAACCGTGAGTACTCATCCAAAGTACTCGCAAGCAAGGAGCTACACTACATATGCATGGATATATGTGTAAAGGGCCATATAAGTGGACTGAAGCTGCAGAATGCGAGAATAAGAGGGGATAGCTATTCTGCCGAATCTGCGCTTCGGCAGCCTCAAATCTTGCTGACATGTAGAAGAGAGTAGATTGAAGTCCTCCAAGTAGCATCGCATAGCATAATCCTACCCGGCAATCCCCTCCTCGTTGCCCTGTTAGAGAGCGATCACCGGGTTATATCTGGCACTTGGAAGGATGTGTTTTATTAAGTATCCGGTTCTAGTTGTCATAAGGTCAAGGTACAACTCCCAGTCGTCCTGTTACCAAAGATCACGGCTATTCGAATAGATAAACTTCCCTGCAGGGGTGCACCACATTACCCAACACGCTCGATCCCATTTGGCCAGACACACTTTTCTGGGTCATGCCCGGCCGCGGAAGATCAACACGTCGCAGCCCCACCTAGGCACAACAGAGAGGTCGGCACGCCGGTCTAAACCTAAGCGCCGCAGTGCGGGCCCATCGCCCTTAGCACACCTGCACGTTGCGAACGCGGCCGGAAGCAGAACTAGCCCCCTTAATACAAGAGCAGGCTTACGTTTCAATCCGGCGCGCGCCGCTCAGTCGCTGACATCACGAAATGCTTCGGCTGATACCACGACGCCGGTTGCCCATATCTTGTCCCACATGGCGGTTAGTGCATATAAGGTCAACGACCCAACTCAGATCAAATACCAAGATCTCGTTAAGCGTGTTAAGTATCTGCGAACGCCGAATAGGGCCAGGCCCACCTCTCTCCTAGGCGGTCTCAACCTGCCCTGTCGCTCCGCCACAAAGATCCACACAGAGGGCCGTTGGGACAAAGGTCCTTTCAGCCCCAATCCGTGAATCACTCGCGGGTGCTCCTCGAGCCGACCCGACTTTAGTCACCACATGTATCATGTATAAACTATATAGTATATACCCGTGATCACCTCCCAAGTGATCACAGCCCGATAGTATAGCACAGCAGACGGACAAGAATGTAGGGCCACTGATGGAATACTAGCATCCTATACTAAGCATGTAGGATTGCGAGGTAAAGGTAACAAATGAGTAGCAAGGACGGGCTATGCATCGGGATAGGAATAACGAAAGCGACAACATGCTACACTACTCTAATGCAAGCGGTATAGAGTAGAATAGGCGATATCTGGTGATCAAGGGGGCTTGCCTGGTTGCTCGGCAAGGAGGGATCGTCAACACCGTAGTCGAGCGGGGGTCGCCGGTAGTCTCGAGGTCTCAGGGAAAGAAATGAGAGGGGAACACAATAAATAATAGAGCAATCAAAGCATCACAAAGCGTAACATGGCAGTACGCGGTCTAGAGTGACCTAACGCGGTACTAGGTGGTACCGGCGAAAGGGGGGAAACATCCGGGAAAGTATTCCCGGTGTTTCACGTTTTCGGGCAGATGAACCGAAGGGGGAAAGTGGCGTGTTTGCTATGCTAGGTATGTGTGGTGGACGAACGGGCTGCGTATCCGGATTTGTCTCGTCGTTCTGAGCAACTTTCATATACAAAGTATTTTCATCCGAGCTACGGTTTATTTTATATTAATTTTAAAAGATTTAGTCATTTTTAGAATTTACTTAATTATTTTAAATCCACATTATCCAGAATAGTGAAAGGTGATGTCAGCATGACATCACCATGACATCAGCAAGTCAAATCTGACCGTTGACTGATCAAACTGACCCGTGGGTCCCACAGTCGTTGACTGAGTTTAGTTAAACAGAATTGGTTAGTTTAATTAGGTGATTAGTTTAATCTAAATAGGATTAATTAAGTTAATTAATTAATTAATTTAATTATTGTATTTTTAATTCCTTTTTTTGTCTGGGCGGTGGGCCCTGCTTGGCGAGGGCCTGAGGGGCCTTTAGAGCACGGGCGCCCAAAGACCCGTTCGTTCGGGCACACGCCCAGGGGCGGGCGGACCCGATATTCTTATTTGAGCAGGGAGGCCGATATTACGGCAAGGCGGTTAGGCGGTTGTGCAGAGAGCAGCGAAGGGGGTCGTGGCGAGTGGCGCAAGAGGGAGCGAGGGCGGCCGTCGTGGCGGCGCTTCACGTTGGCCGACGGAAGAAGCAAGACGATCGCAACGGGAGAGGCGGGACGGAGCGGAGGCGAGCGGAGTCACGGGCGCGGCACAGGCATAACCCAGAGCGTGAGGGCGCGCAGCAGCTCACGAGCCAGCAGCATCTGTGGGGATGGGCGACGAGCGCGGCGCTGCACGACGGGGACGGTCACGGGCGAGGACATGGCGAGGGAGAGAGGAGATCGCGGGCTTCACCGCAGGGCCGTGGGTCTAGGCAGTGGGGCGTGGGGAGGACGACGGGTACGCGAGGGCGACGGGGAGGCAGTCCGGCGAGGTGGCGGCGCGGGCTCGTGGAAGCCGTTCGGGGAGGATGACGAGGACGGATCAGCGCTGGTGGCGGGGTCGACGACGGGGAAGAGGTCGAGGCGGCGAGGTCTCCGGGCGGTGGTGGCTGGCGACGCGCACGCAGCGAGTGGGTTAGGGTTTGATCGCCCGAGGAGGCGGCGCCCGATCCAGATCGGGCAGAGGGGGCGAGGACCGAGGGGAGTGGGGGTTCCATCCCCGATCCAGGCCGGATCGGGAGGAGGAGAGGAGTGGCGATGTAGGGAGGAGTGGGAGCGAGTGGGTTAGGGTTTTCGCCGCCAGGATTATGGGAGTGGGGTGGCGGTGGGCCTCTTTGGGTTGGCCAGTGGGCTGATAACTCTCTGGGCCGAGCCCCGGGTTTTCCTTCCTTTTTCAGTATTTATTTGTTTTCTGCTTTTATTTCCTTTTTGTAGTTTCTTTAATTTTAGTTTTATAAAAATTACCACTAGTGCCTAAATTTGTATGTATCAACAAACTCTGTGAGATTAATTTTAACCCATAATAAAATAGTTTTAGCATTTTATAAATTCAATAGGCATTTGTTTAATTGTTTTCACTACTCTTTTAATTGTTTTGGAGCCTTTAAACATTTTATCAAAGTTTGGTTTCTCCACCATAATTACTTACGATTTATTTGACACAACCCGAACATTTTAGTTTTGATATTTGAAAATTTTACTATTTGGCTATATTTTAAATTTTAATTTGAATTGTTTTTGAACTAACTCGAGTTTATCAACAGTAACCGAGGTGACGTGGCAGCATTTAACGTGGGATTACTGTAGCCTGATTATCCGGGCGTCACACCCATGTATCCCCTCCTCACTTACCCCTTCATGGACTAGCCTATATATACTCCTCCCCCTTCCTCTAGTTAGGGTTAGCAATGTGATAGCTCATCGTAGTTGAGCTATACTCCTGCCTCTAGTCTTAAGAGAGAGAGAGAGAGAGAGAGAGAGAGATCACTCCATTGGAGTTCAAGACCTCCTTTGGAGAAGATCCCTAGTGGATTCAAGACCCCATCTAGTGAAGGATCATCTAGATCATCAAGACCTCATCTCCTTTTGGATTTGGGATGAACTCTACCTTATATCTTTTCCTTTGTTGTTCATGTACCTTATGGATCTAGTGTGTTTTTAGTCTAGTGGATGCATGATTGGACTTGTTCTTGAGTGTTTCCCCTTGTGATTTCTCGCCGTTCTTCCCCGTGTTCTTCGTGTTCTTCGCGGGATTCCACTCCAACCGTGAAAGATCGGCCGAAACCGGGTCTAGCCCCGTATCAGTATTTCTTTTTACTTGCAACATTTTTTAAATATCTATGATTTCTTAAAATACATGATTTTTTAATTTAATGAACTGCTTCAAATAGAAAAATATGATATTTGGTTTTTGCCGACCCGGCAGTGGAGCGAGCGGAAAATTAATTGAGAAAGGAGCCAAGCTGAGCTAGAGAGCTTCATGGGTCGGCTCATGTGAGCATTATAGTAGCAGCAAGTCCACTGTTTCAACGTGATAAAAGAGCTTCCAAGAGACTCACACAACAGGCCATCCATTATGTAGGTCAAAAGAGGTGCCAAATTCAGTTTTCAGGCATTTGGCATCGATGCCCTCCGTTGCCAACTCGGTGCCCCAAAAAAATTTCAGGGCATCGGAGCATGCACTTGCTCCGGCGCCAAATCCATTCACGGGATAAAAAATGGGCATGTGTACGAGAGGAAGACGCTAGTAGTTGGTTGATTGATTTGCTTCCCTTTGTTTATAGTACACGTGGGTCAGTCTGCAGCGGTGCCAAATTATCCCACGCTGTGAGTGCGGTGCCAAAAGTTTTTCACTTGACATTGATGCCTGCGTGGTATACTTTTCAGAAGTATGGCATCCGGCACATAGTGGAAGGCCTCAGCTGGCTGAAACCACACACCTGATAGCTCCACTCGTTTCAGAACAAATATCATCTGCAAAAGCAGCCCAAAAGATATACAAATGGAAAAAGGAAACCATAAGGACATAATTAGACAAACCCAAAATGAAACAACCGACCATAATAACCAACTGAGGGAAAAAAAGAGTTAATCCTGTGCTATGGCCGGTTTAGCTAGGCCCATCGAACAATCTTAGCCCATAAATTATCTTAGGTTAATTCTTCTGCAAGTTATTTAGGTTATAAATATAGGTTATAAGACTCTTTTGGAATTAGGCAATAAAGATATTATCATCTTCCGTTGCCCGGCTCCCTGAGGAGTCGGAACCCTAGCCGCCACCAGCCAACCGCCGCCGCACCTAAACCCGCGATGGCGCCCACTCGCCGACGCGCCCGCTCCAGCCCTCGCCCCTCTCCCTCCTTCCCCTACAGCCTCCGGCCAAGACCGGGCAGAACCCTAGCCCCTAACACCTCGGTATCAGGTACCCGGGTTTCGACCATGTCTTCACCGCCTCCAAACCCGCCACCACCGCAGCCGCCGCTGCCCAACGCCTCCCCCACCGCCGTTGCCACCGATTCCACTAACGCCATTGCGTCGCCGGGCGCCACGGCCTCCCTCTCGGCGCCGATCTCCCCGCACCGGCACCGCGCGGCCAGGCCAACCATAAATCCCAACAAGCAACCACCGCCGTCGCCTCCCCAGCGCCAAGAAGATCACACCGGAGGCCATGGCCGGCGTGCTCAACGACCTGGTCGTCGCGGTCCAGGGCATCCGCCTCTACTTGGCGAGCCCGTACGGGCCGCCTCCACCGCTTCATCCGGCCGCGCCCGCGGGCCAGCAGGCGCTGCCGTGGTACTCGGTACCGGCGGCCATCACCGGCGGCTACCCGACGCTTCCCCCACCGGCAGCGTCGACGCCGCCTTGGCCGCAGTGGCCGACGCCGTTCGCGGCCCCCTGGCCGCTACAGCAGATGCCGCAGGCGGCGGCCACTGGACCGCTGCAGCCGTTCTCCGTGCCGGCTTGCACCGGGCTGCCGTTGCTGCCGTTCCAGGCGGGACACCCCGACGGGACCACGCCGGCCGCGGCCCCTCTGTGGTACTTGCAGCCACCTCCCCGCTGCCACCGACGCCCCGTCCATCCCCGCCGCCGACGCTACAACCACCGGCGCTGCTTCGCCTAGCTTCGGGGCACCCTCGCCGACCGCCTCCCGATTCATCAGTCTGTTCCGCCTCCCGTCGCCACTTCGGCGTGGGCGGCTGGTCTTCACCTTCGCGGTCTACACCACGGCCCCGAACATCCAGCCCGTTCCGCGATTGGGGCATCTGGTTCTGCTGGTCCCTACCCAGAGTACTCCGACCAGGCGCCACCCGCCTCGCTGCTCCGCTCCTCCGAGCCAGTTCGGCACGGCGCTCCGGCACAAACACCGCCGTGGTTTGCCAAGCTCGACTTCGCCACCTATGACGGCACGGAGGACCCCTCAACTAGCTCAACCAGTGCGACCAGTTCTTTTCATGGCGGCGCACCCTCGATCGGGCGCACTGCGCCTCGTACCACCTGGGCGCGCGGCACAGACTGGTATTACGCCCTCGGCGGGGCGAGGGCGCCATGCCCCTGGGAGCGCTTGCGAGCTCTGCCTCCTTCTATTTGGGCCTCCGGTGCGCGGGAGCCGATTGGCGGAGCTCGGCCGCCTTCCCTTCACCTCCACGGTGCAGGACTTTGCCGACCGTTTCCAGGCCCTGGCGTGCCATGCGCCGGGCGTGACGGCACAGCAGCGGGCCGACCTCTTCGTCGATGGACTTCCGGATCACATCCGCGTGGACGTGGAGCTTAGGGACCCGGGATCTCCGATCGGCCATGTACTACGCCCGCGCGTTCGAAAGGCCGCGGTGGCCATCCAGCGAGAATCACCGTCCGGATCTGGGTTGCTTCCGGGCGGATTCGCGACAGGTCGGCTGCTTGAAGCTTCTGCGGCACCTCGCGCGCGACAGCAGCGCTGCTCCGCCGGCTCACCTCACGGTGAGCTACTCGGCGTCCGCCAAGGGTTGTGCTTCAACCACGACGAGCCCTACACGCCCGGCCATGCACGCCGCGACTCTTCTACACGGAGGTTGCAGACTACATTCGAGGACACGTCGCCGCCGACTGGCCGCCAAATTGTCGAAAAGGTGTTTGACGCTGGTTGATCACCTCCAGAGTTCAGAGCGCTTCAAGACATTACTGACTCGAGGACGAGCTGTTTGTGCAAAGGGAGAAGTGTTATGGCCGGTTTAGCTAGGCCCGGTTTAGCTAGGCCCACAGGACAATCTTAGCCCACAAGTTATCTTCAGTTAATTTTTCTGCAAGTTATCTAGGTTATAAATATAGGTTAGGTTATAAATATAGGTTGTAAGACTCTTTTGAAATTAGGCAATAAAGATATTATCATCTTACATTGCCCGGCTCCCGAGGAGCGGAACCCTAGCCGCCACCAGCCAACCGCCGCCGCACCTAAACCCTAGCCGCGACGGCGCCCACTCGCCGGCGCGCCCGCTCCAGCCCTCGCCCCTCTCCCTCCTTCCCCTACAGCCTCCGGCCAAGACCGGGCAGAACCCTAGCCCCTAACATCCTGCAAGTGAAAAACATTGCAACCGACCATATTAAGGGCCTGAGATCCCTCCATTGCAATATGTACCATCCATGTTCGATCCGACAGCCCAGAATCATGTTCAGCCAGTGTAGTTTCTTTTAGGGGGGTTGTTGACCTTGTTGTCTAAGAACACGCAAAAGCTTAGCATGTCCTTGTACAAAGGAGAAGAAACGAACTCCCATAAAAAAATGAAGAAACAAACGTATTACAACTGAATCAATCATTCGTCGGAAATTACACCAAGGCTACTACAATTGCAAACCAAACTAGGCCGTAACAAACAGGCTGCAAGAATGCGTGGCCCCGGCCATATACCACATCAAATCTTAATGCTTATAACAACCCCTTCATTCAGCATTGTTTTGAAAGTATGAAGACCCGATGATGCCCAATCCGGGTTTCATGGACGCGGCCAAGATGGCGAAGGACCTGGTTAACAGTGGATGATGAATTAACAGAAGAAAATGTATTAAGCTACAGACAGAAAAGAACATATTATAATTAGCAGGTTTTTGTGTCAAACAGATATGTTTGTAGTTGATGTAACATATCCATCTTTTCAAACTATTTTTAACATATTCATGCGCATGAAGTTTGTATGAAGCGAGAAAGAAAAAGTGCATGCAACTTAAATAGATGTTTATTTCAGAGTAGAATTTTCTTTTCATCATGATCAATGACTACCGGAATTTGACAGTGTACTTGCTGGTTATTTTTCAGGTACTTATTTGAACCGTGGAAACAATAATCAGAAGAACAATTGCAGTAGCAAAACAATTCATGATTTTGATCATCTCCTGTGATTATAAAGAATAAAAATAATCTATAAGGTTTCAACCCAAGTGGTTAAAGCAGCAAATACTCACGGTAAGGATAGCTTTGCCTGTGTGATCAAGTTTTAGCCCAGGCCCCTTTATATCAGCTTCCAGGAAGAAATGCTTCCCCTTCACTGCCTCAGTGGCAGCTATGTCCCTTAGTTCCTAAGCAGAAATCACGATATGATTTTCTACATGAGAAAATCAGATTAACAGCAATGCTGAGAACTTACCAAAGCTTTTTCCCATGTGTCTTCTGATAACTACAAGAAAATTTAGAGTGGTTGAGAACTAGAAATAATTATTTATCAGCGACAAGTTGGGGTACAAAAGGGAAACCTTTTTCTTAGGACATGCAACAAGATGAGCATTAGCATCTGCATATGTAGCCACCTCATTTATCGAAATGTTAACCTTCTCCAATGTTAGCCTCCCCCTCATGTACCTGTAGTAACAAAATTGGATATCCTATTAAAGAAAGCTAGTATTACATTTTAATCACTGTCATCTGAGATGAGGGAAAGAGAATTTGCATGTCCACCAAAGAATATTATATGTTTCCATTGGCATCTGCACTGTAGCTATTATATTTTAGCAAATTAGCCTGAAACCCTCTTTTGAGTTTTAACATGGGTCAATTTAATACTCAGACATGTCGTGACCTTGGTGACTGGATGACAATAATAAACCAAATTCCTTCCTCGGTACATGTGAGGCCTACAGGCAGCAGAAAGATTATGCTATGCAAACAAAGCAGATTTGACAGAGCAGATTCATCAACACTATCCCATGTCTTGGCTCTGCGTGAATCACACAACATTCAGCTAGCAACTTGTTATGACCAGCATATTAGGGGCTTAGCCCAGTGGGTTATGGCCCAAGTATCTTAATCATTATTAGGGGCTTAGCCCAATTATCTTATCGTATTAGGATCGTTTGCTTAGGAGTCAAGTAAACCTCTCTATATAAGAAGAGGAGATGTATCAATCTAAGGAAGCAAGAAGCAATCAATATTTGCTCGGCTTCCCTTAGGGAGCCGGGAGACCTAAACCCTAGCCGCCTCCTGCCTTCGCCGCCGCTGCTCTGTCGCAGGACGGCGGCCACGCCGCCGCCGCCAAGACCAGCCCTCGCCCTTCCCCTCCTTCCTCTACAACCTACGCCCTAGATCTGGTAGGGCCTAGCTCCTACCAATTTGGTATCCAGAGACTCGGGCTCGATCATGTCTTCGTCAACGCCAACGCCGCCGCTGCCAATCATCACCACCGCACCGTTGACCACCGCCGGTTCCCCAACGCCGCCGGGCCCGGTCACCGTCACCACCGCTGGTTCCCCCACGCCGCCGGCCCCGGTCACCTCCGCTGCGCCGACAACCGCCGTTTTCACGCCGGAAGAAGTCAGCAGCATCTTGCGGGATCTCGTGACGGCCATCCAGGGCATCCATCTGTACCTGGCCGGACCGCACGCACCTCTGCCGGCTGCGACTACCGCCGCCTACGGCCACCCACAGCCGCCGAGGCCGCCCCTGTATGCGCGCTGCAATTGGCGAGCCACCGCTGCTGCCGTTCCAGGCCGGGCACCCCAATGGGCCGCCCGCCGCTGCAGCACCTGCCAGTACTTGGTACCGTGGCGATCGTCGGGCCCATCCATCGCTCCGGCCGCCGCCCCATTGCGCCGTCAGCAGCGGTTCGCGCCGGTTCTCGCGGGCGCCACCAGCCTCGCGCCCGCCCAGCCGTAGATGGTCAGACCGCGCCGCCGCCACCAAGCGCCAATCGCGCCGCGCCGCGCCGTCCAGCTCCCGGCGCCGCCCAGCTCCAGATCAGGCGATCCACACCGGAGGCCTCCCGATCCAGCAGAGTCGGTTTCGCCGTCATCATCCCCGATCCCGCTCGCTAACCGGACGTCGCCACCGCCAGCTTACACGGCGGGACCCACCGTACCCACGCTGCATCTGGGCCTCGTCCGCTCGCGGGGCCTACGATGGCCTCCCCACCGTTGACCGGCGCCGTCATCATCATCGCCCGCGACCGCCGAAAGCCGCCGCCATGGCGCGCCGACCCGACGCCACCACGATTCGCCAAGATCGACTTCGCCACTTATGACGGCACGGAAGACCCGCTTAATTGGCTCAACCAGTGTGAGCAGTTTTTCCGTGGCCAGCGCATGCTCACGTCGGAGCGCACTTGGCTGGTATCCTACCACCTCCGCAATGCAGCCCAGACCTGGTACTAAGCCCTCGAGCAGGACGAGGGCAGCATGCCCCCTTGGGAGCGCTTCGCGAGCTCGCCTCGCCGTTTTGGGCCCCGATCCGCGGAGCCGCTGGTGGAGCTAGCCGCCTTCCCTTCACCTCCACGGTTCAGACTTCGCCGACCGTTTCAGAACCCCTGGCATGCCACGCGTCGGGCGTGGCAAGAAAGCAGCGGGCCGACCTCTTTGTCGGTGGACTTCCGGATCACATCCGCGTGGACGTGGAGCTTCGGGGACCCCAGGATCTCCAGACGGCCATGTACTACGCTGCGCGTTGGCGCGCCAGCGGTGGCCGCCCAAAGAGAATCACCGCCCCGGCGGCTGGTCGCTACTCGCCAGATCCGCGCAGGTCAGCTGCTCGAGCTTCGCGGCACCTCTCGCTGCGACCGCGGCGCGCCCATTCCGCCGGCTCACCTCGGATGAGCTACTCGAGCGTCGCCGCGAAGGGTTGTGCTTCAACTGCGACGAGCCCTACACGCCCAGCCACGCCTGCCCGCGACTCTTCTACCTGGAGGTTGCAGACTACATTCCGGAGGACGCCGTCGCCGCCGACCTTGCCGCCCCAGCTGTCACGAAGGTGTTTGACGCTGGTTGATCACCTCGAGGAGTTCAAGAGCGCTTCCTCACCTTACAGCTCGAGGACGAGCTGTTTGTGCAGGCGGGGAGAAGTGTTATGACCAGCATATTAGGGGCTTAGCCCAATGGGTTATGGCCCAAGTATCTTAATCATTATTAGGGGCTTAGCCCAATTATCTTATCGTATTAGGATCGTTTGCTTAGGAGTCAAGTAAACCTCTCTATATAAGGAGAGGAGATGTATCAATCTAAGGAAGCAAGAAGCAATCAATATTTGCTCGGCTCCCTAAGGGAGCCGGGAGACCTAAACCCTAGCCGCCTCCCTGCCGCCGCCTGCTGCTCGTCGCAAGGGCGGCGCCACGCCGCCGCCGCCAAGACCAGCCCTCGTCCTTCCCCTCCTTCCCCTACAACCTACGCCCTAGATCCGGTAGGGCCCTAGCTCCTACCACAACTCTTAGTATTTGTACAGAAAGGAAAAGGAGAACCATGCACACATCAGTGTGCAGCGTGGTGCTGAAAGAAGTAGCACTTGCATGTATATATCAGAAGCTCTCTTGCAG
This sequence comes from Aegilops longissima, assembly GCA_021605205.1. Taxonomy (NCBI): domain Eukaryota; kingdom Viridiplantae; phylum Streptophyta; class Magnoliopsida; order Poales; family Poaceae; genus Aegilops; species Aegilops longissima. The sequence continues at coordinate 333,725,218 of CM038677.1, forward strand.
ACAGATTACAAGTATGAAAGAGCCTCTTAACCAGAAGCAGATAATCAAAAGTGGATGCTGCGGTTATATGCAGAAGTGATAATGAATTGAAGCTACAAGTGCAACTGAGGACTCACGATGACAATGAATCAAGCTCCTCAGTGGATATATACCAACGAGGTGCTGAACCTTTCCCCTTCTTCGCAGCAACAAAAGAAGCATTAGTTCAAAGAAAAAGAAAAACTCCTGCTGAAACAATTGTAGCTAAGATCAGTGAATGGTGCAACACATAAATAAATATTTACTTTGGGAGCTGCAACTGGCTCTTCCTTAATCTTAAAATCAGAGTCCAGAAATTCTGGAACAGCTGTGTTAAAATTAAAGCACTCGGGCAACATCCTGTAACGTAAACAGCATGATTCTTGTCATCAAATGAAGGTAAAGACAACAGATATAGGTAATAGCATCAAGTAATCTGACAAGCTTTGTTCCAGAGGAGTAGCAACGATATCCTCACGCATCCCAGGTGGCATGTTTGCAAGCATATGCTGCAACTTCTGCTGTTGCTTCAAGGACTTCTCCACTAGTTTCTGCATCAGCATTTGAGGAAGCCACAATGAGAAGTAGCAATGTCTTTCGACAACATATTGAACAAAATTAGGTTCAGGGAAGCTCGGGGCAAGCAAAAAATTAGCCCTCAATAAATAAAATATCAGCCATGCGCTTGTAGCACCTGCCTATGTACTGGGCTCATTGGTCATGGGTCGTCATCCAGCCCATCACCTGTCTGATGCCCAGCCAGAACCACACCCACTCTTCCCGGTGGTCAAGTGTGCAAGTATTCGATGGGACGTTTGATGTGTTAGGCAACAAGGGAGGCAATGCAGTTGCTAACTGCCAGGTACTCGGGGAGGTTTCTCTAAAGAATGCTGTGTGGGATTGGGAAACTCCACGAGATTTTGGGACACATCATGCTTATCAACAGCAATCCATGTCATGTGAGATGAGCATGGGCGGTACAAGAGTGGAGCCACTCGCCAAGAATTCTGACAGTGTGACGTATGATGTGAGTTGAGCGCGGGTGGTTCGAAGGTGGAGCCACGATGGCCTGCCACAATAACGGTGATCCCAAGAGAATGTCAGATATAGCAGTTGTTCAGGGAAATACTGTCTTGGGGGCTTTAGTCTGGTGTCATGTGTTTGTTTACCGAAAAAGGCTTTCGCCCCGCTTTATATATAAAGCAAACCGCCCGAGCCAAACATCCAACAATGTTCACACACACACAGACACACTCAAAGTCACACACACACAGATAAAGTAGCAGTAGGGTTAATGCTGAGGGCACAGCTCAACAAACCCTAAGAACAAATGGACACAAACAAAGACCGCCACAAACGAAGCATGCCTAATCAGGCTCCGGCGGCGGTGGCGGAAGCGGGGGCGCCATGCGGAAGGCCATCGATCGAAGGTCGGTGAGGAGGGTGCTAATGACACTCCGGTCCTGGGGGCGGCTAAGCGGCCGCCAGAGCTGCAAATAGCCACACATTTTGAAGATCGCGTCAGTCGCACGTCGCAGAGGCACTTTCTGAATAACAAGCTTGTTGCGAATATTCCAAAGCGTTCACGCGAGGATCCCAATGCACAGCCATCTAATATGGCGGTAACGCAGGGAGGAGGCATGGATCTCCGCGAGTAAGTCGGGGAAGTTGGTATTGCACCATTGTCCGCCGACCGTTTCACGGAAGCACGACCACAGGAACTGGGCCGTGGAGCAGTTGAAGAAAATGTGGTTCGAATCCTCAACCGTGGCGCACAGGGGACACATCCCGTCCCCAGGGCCATTGCGCTTGCGGACTTCAACCCCAGAGGGGAGACGTCCCCGGATCCACTGCCAGAGGAATATCCGGATCTTCAGGGGGAGGCGAATGTCCCAGATCAAGCTAAAGGGCTCAGGGGCCAACGAGGGGGCGATGGCAGCATACAGAGACTTCATGGAGAAGCATCCCGAGGGCTCCAGGCGCCACGTCATGGAGTCAGCGGCGCCCTCTACATCCATCGGCAAGAGAGCGATGTCCTGTAGAAGGACGTCCCACGCCAACCTCCACCGGGGCCAAAGGCGCCGAAAGGCGAGACGCCTAAGTCAATAAGGGCCCTCTCGACGAAATCCGGGGTCAGCCACAATGGCAAATAAGCCCGGGAAGCGGGCGCCGAGGAATCCCAAGCCGCCGTCGAACCAAAACAGGGTCGATGACCCGAACCACAGAGATGGACGTGCCAATTCGAGCACGAGAAGAAGCTGAATCACAGCTTGCAGTAATCGGGATCCCCCCAGCGCCGCGTAAAGCTAGAGGTTGGCCCCGGAGATACTTATTCTGGATGATAGTAAGCCAGAGGCCGCCCTCCCCGTTGGCGATACGCCATAGCCATCTGGTCAGGAGAGCAATGTTCATGCGACGGGAAGACAAGATCCCCAGACCTCCTTGGTCCTTGGGTTTGCAAATGTCAGGCCAGCTCACCATATGGTATTTTTGCTTGTCCCCCTCGCCAGCCCAGAAGAACCTGGACTGATATTTGGCCACCTCCTGGTGAAGCGTCTCATGGAGGCTATAGAAGCTCATGAGGAACCAGAGGAGGCTAGCCAGCGAGGAGTTGATGAGGATTACCCTCGCCGCCTTGAGAGCCATCGGCCCTTCCAGGGCTCGACCCGGTGTTGCATTCGGGTCACGGAAGGGCGGAGGTCCGCTACGGTGAGGCGCGAGTCACTAATGGGGATCCCCAGATAAGTCGTGGGGAAAGAACCCAGGCGGCAGTTAAGCCGGTCCGCAATGCCCTGGGAGGTTGTCATTGTCTATGGACCGGCGGTCCACCGCCGCTCCCCGACCTTCCTCGAAGAGCTACACGGAAGGTCTCCGCCTCCACCTTCCCGGTGGTTGTTGGAGGTGATTTCAACCTCATCCGCTCTCCCGATGAGAAGAATAACGACCGGATCAACCGCCCTAGGATGCAGATGTTCAACGACTGCATCGCAGGTCTCGGCCTACGCGAGCTTGAGCGGACGGGTGCCAGATTTACCTGGACTAACCGCCAAGCCGACCCGACGCGGTCTGTCCTGGACCGCGTCCTAGTCTCCCCAGAATGGGAACTTAGATGCCCCTTGGCTTCGCTCCGTGTGATTACCCGGATTGGGTCGGACCACGTTCCTCTCCTCCTCTCCGCCGCCGACGAACGCCCTCCCACCCCGCCTCGCTTTAGGTTCGAGCTCTTCTGGCTCAACCAAGCGGGCTTCAGGGAGGCGGTCGCGCTGCCGACTCTTCAAGGCCTCCCCACGGTCCATGTCGGCTGTGGACTCTTGGCAGTTTTGTGCCAAGCTCGCCCGCCAATTTATGAAGGGGTGGGGCGCTAACCTTGGCAGGGACCTCCGCGAACGCAAAAAAGCCCTCCTGTCTGCCATCCAGGCCTTCGACTCCCGCGCGGACACTTCCGGGATCTCCCCGGATGAGTGGATGTTGCGATATGATCTTGAGGATCAGCTCGCCACCATCTATACGGATGAAGAAGCATACTGGAGGCTCCGCGGTACCCAACGATGGGTGCTGCGGGGCGACGCTAATACGGCATACTTCCAGGCGATCGCGAATGGGCGGCGACGTCGGAACTCCATCCACAGTTTGTGGGATGGTGATTCCCAGCTCATCCGCCCCTCGGACATCCGGGCACATGTAGATGGCTTCTACAAAGCCCTTTTCTCACCCACCCTTCGGGGTGGGGTCGCTCTGGCAACCGACATCTGGTCGGGCACCCAGCTTGTGTCTGATGCGGACAATGCCGCCTTAGTTGCCCCGTTCTTCGAGGAGGAGGTCCTCGCGGTGATTAAGGGCATGAACGCCTCCTCGGCGCCGGGGCCGGATGGACTGCCAGTGTCCTTTTTTAAAGCATTCTGGCAGACCATCAAACCTGAGGTCACGGCTCTCTTCGACGAGTTTTTCTTGGGGACCATGGATCTTGGGCGCCTGAACTATGGGGTCGTCACTCTTATCCCCAAAGTTCCGGGCGCGACGGACATCCGCCAATTCCGACCTATCACTGTGATCAATGTGATATTCCAGATCCTGGCCAAAGGGTACGCCAATAGGGTGACCCTGCTAGCCAACTCGATCACTCACCCCAATCAGTCGGCTTTCATTCAGGGTCATTTTATCCTGGATGGGGTGTTGGTCTTCCACGAGGTCCTTCATGAAGTCCGCACCAAGCACCAACGGGCGGTCTTCCTGAAGCTCGACTTCCATAAAGCCTATGACACTGTTCACTGGCCCTTCCTTCGGGAAGTATTACTCCGCAAGGGCTTTGATGACCGTTGGGTGACCGGAGTTTTGCAGCTTGTCCCCTGCGGTCGAACCGCTATTAACATTAATGGTGAGATTGGCCCCTTCTTCCCCACGCTATGTGGGGTTCGCCAAGGCGACCCTTTCTCACCGTTCATGTTCAACATGGTGATTGACGCCCTTGCGGCCAATCTTGAGAAGGCCAAATCGGCCGGTCACATTCACGGCATGGTCCCACACCTAGTAGGAGGGGGTGGGGTCTCCCTCCTCCAATATGCCGACTACACCATAATAATGGTTGAGGGCTCCGCGTCCGATATTGCCAACCTGAAGTTTCTCCTCCTATGCTTCCAACAGATGTCCGGTCTTACCATCAACTTCGATAAGAGCGAAGTGATGGTTCTGGATTCCCGAGCAAAGGCCGGACCTGGCAGGCGGGGAGAGCAGTCCGGGTCGGCGGGCTATCCTCCGCGCCGCCAGAACGGGCCTCTCGGGGAGGCGGCAATGAAAGCAGCGGCAAGGCCCTCGGGAGCAGCAGAGGGCTCACGGGAGAAGCTCGTCCGACGATGGATCCGCCAGGGCCAGGGGAAGCGCCTCCAAGGTCGAAGGCGGGGAGCCGGGCGCAGGGGTGGAGCAAGGCGAGCGTGGCGAGGAGGGCGGAGCGACGAGGAGGCCGACGCTGGAGATGTCACTCATCTCAGCTAAGGAGGAGGGAGAGGCCGCCGGCAACACCATGGGAGCAGACTCATCAGCAAGGGTCAGCCCACGCGAGCGGCCAGAGCCAGCGCCCGCCCCCCCATGGCTCGGAGGTGGATCACGCGAGGGAGAGCGGCTGCGGCCCGAGCGCACGTCGTCGTCGTCCGGATCCTCGAGGCGGGAGGGGCGCGGGCGGCGGTAGTGGGAGTCGTCATGCCGGTCCGTGCCCCCACCTCCAAAGTGCCCATCATCAGAGAAGCGTGGGCGCCCGACGTGGTTGGGAGGCTCGGGGGAGATCTTGAGGTCGAATCCCAGGTCGTTGAAGAAGACGCGAACGGTGACACGGAGCTTGTCGGAGTCAAGGCACTTGACCGTGACCCGGACCTCCTCCTCTTTGCGGAGGGAGAGCTCGTCCACCACCACCACCTTGCCAAGGATCTTGGACATACTGCGAATGACCCGCTCGGACCGGGCGACGTCAGGTAGCCCGGCGATGAGGATCCAAGCAGTATCCAAGACCGCGACCGCCTTGGGGTCGTCCTTAGGCTCAGAGATGTTGACCACAAGCTTGTTCAGGGCCAAGGTGATGTCGTCGCTGCGAGTGCAAAGGCCCAAGCTGATGGCGTCCGGGAAGACCACGGTGAAAGAACTGGCAAAGGTCGGAGTCACCTGCCAGTCCCACACACGCCGGCACAGGTGGTTGAGCTCAGCCTCGATCATCTCCGGGGAAGCAACACCCACCCCCACGACGGTGACGATCGCCTGGAGCAACGGAGAGGGAGGTGGTAAATCCTCCACCTCGATGTGAAAGAACACGAGGCCCTCGATGCCATGGCCATACATCATGAGCTCATCAGTCCACGGACGGTCCGGGCACAGGGCCGCTGGGTGCCCAGTATCCTTGCAGAGGTAACACATCGGAGGGTTGGTGCACTCAACTTGGTAATGGCCCGCGATCCCGCAGTTGAAGCAAGGGGGCGGGTCACGGGTAGCAACAACATCGGCCAACGCCGAGGTCGCGAGGGGGCGGGGCAGCAGTAGGCGTAGCCGGGCCTCGCTTCTTCTTCTTCTACCGACGCTTCGCTTCATTACCTCCATTGGCAGGAGGGAAACTGGGCTGGTTGTGGGGGGGTTGATAGCGGCGCGAGGGCACGCCGGCAAAGAAGTCGAGCGGAGGCGCGGGTCGGGACGGAACGGGCCGGCGCCGCCCGGCGAGGGACCGCCGCCGGTCGAGCGCCACGCCGCCGCTGGAGACCGGGACGGTCCGGGCAGTAGTCGACGGCGAGGAGCGGAGGTTGCCCCTGCCGGCGAGCGGGCGGCTATCACGGCCGGGGAGCACCGAGACTCATGAGGAGGAGAGCGCTGGTCCTCGAGTCCAGCCATGGGCAGATCAGCCTCCTGCGGAGGCCCCCGGCGACGAAAGGTATTGGCGCGGCGGTCGTCCAAGCTACGCTTGGGCCGGCAGCGTTGTCCCCACTCGCGCTCTTCTCCCGGTGAGGGACGGGCCGAGAGCGTGAGGGAGGACCGAGTACTGGGCGACCGAGGCGGCGAGGGAGGAGATGTCGAGCGAGGGGAAAACGAGGGCGTGGAGTGTGGGCCGGATCGGGAACCCTTGTGGAGGCGACGAGCGTGGCGAAGGCGGCCGGGGTGAAGCCTGGGATGGGCGGCACTTCGTGGGCCGATCATCTCTGTGCCAGGCGGCCCAGCCCAGCGCCGCGCTAGACGGCCCGGCCCGGAAGGACGGCCCACGCCAGAGCGGCTCAAAGACGCGAGGCCGGACGGCACTCGGCGAGGTTTCACCGCCACCGGCCGTGTGGCGAGAGGCGGTCGCCGGAGAGGAGGCACGCGAACGAGCGGGGTCAAGACGCAAACGGAGCCGGAGGAGCCGGCGGCGATGAAGGGCTGAAAGGGCGGCGGCGGAGAAGACGGCAAGCCGACGGCGGCCTCCAGAATGGCGCTGCCACCCCGCCACGGCCATAACTTCCAAGACCGCCACGACGACCGGGCAGAGCCAGTCCGACGGCCGGCGACCTCACCAAATTTTGCGCGGCGGCGGCGGGATCCTCCCGCCCCTGTCAGCCTTTCTCAAGAGGGCGAGACGAGCTCGTTCTCGACGGATCGGCACAAGACGGGCAACGAACCCCCTGAGGGGTAAGGCCGACGGCACGAGCGGCGGCCAGGAAAGCAGGGCAGAGGGGACCCGTCACGGCAGACACGGGCGGCGGCGACGTCTTCGTCCTCCGCCAGATCAGCCTGCATCAGGGGCCAAGCTTTCGGAGGAGCGGACGTGGGTGTCGGGCGAGGGGCGGCGAGGGGCGAGGCCGAGGCGGGCGACGCGCGTGGGTGGCGGGCGGGAGGGCGGCCGGAGGAGGCCGAGGCGAGGGCGAGGCCGAGGCGCGGAAGGCGTGGCGTGGGCGGTCACGCCTTGATGCCGCCGACGTCGCCAGAGGCGGGCGCGGGCGACACCATTCCACCTATCTTGTTTTCCATCACCTGGATGGTTTTTTCGTTCTGAATGCTGTCTGGTGGGCGCCTCATGTGTTTGTTTTGGTAACTGGAAAGAATTACGAATCGAGGAGTCGACGAGTCAAGCCGAGGTTGAGACTCATAGACTAATCATGACTAGTCTAGACTACTGCTGGACTAGTCGACATGGTACTGTGGTAGTCAACTTACAGTACTCAACTACTAATACTACCTATTGTGTACTCCCACTGTAAAGAAATATAAGTGTTTAGATCCACTACTTTAGTGATCTAAACACTCTTATATTTCTTTACAGAGGAAGTAGTATATACCATATATTACAGTACAATATACAATAAAATTGAGTTGATCCAGAGGAGGATCACATCAGCATAGGAGAACAGCAAGGGGAGGAGCACAACAGCTGAGGGGTGGATCCAGCAGAGGAGCAGAACCAGCAGAGGGAGAGCGTCGTAATGCTCCTGGCCACCGCTGGCGGCGGTGGTGAGTGGCAGTGGCAGCAGCGGATCAATGGGCGGTGGCGGCAGCCTAGTCCCAGGTGAGGCGGCTCACTGTGGAGCGATCCTGGAAAGCTAGGGTTGCAATTTTTTCCCTCCCGCGTTCTGAGCGCTGCTCACTTATCCCTCCCAAATTGAGTTGATCGACTCAAAACACCCAGACTAGTCTGGACCGCTCCACCGCTCGACTCAACGAGCTAGTCTACACGAAGAAGCTAGTCGACAATCAGATTGAGACAACTAGACTAGTCGAACGACTAATCAAGACTAGTCGAACAGAAATGTTTGGCTGATAATCCTGATCCTGACATGTTTATTGGCAGTTCTCTGCTTTTGTGACATCAACAATGCAGGAAAATTATGGTTGCTTACGGACTGTTCTTACAAGCTTTAACACATGTTTAGTGGGGTTGTTGGCTTCATGGAAGTGCAACTTGAGTTGGACCAAAGCTTGAGTCTGCACCTTGTTTACCATCATTCTGGGAGATGATGCAATCATCGTGATTTTGTACGCATGCAAATTATGTCTAGTAGATATTCCGTTAGCACCCAGCACATGTTTCCACAAATATAGCAAATGAACTAGCAGAAGAACAGGGAAGTGCATGTGGAATTCTAAGCAGTGGACTTAAATACTTGAGTGAAATGAAAGGGAGGTTGTTCTGGCCTCACTTAGTAATTCGAAATTTCCACTGTTTAGTCAGATGACCAGTTTTTTTTTTTGATAAAGATACAAGTGTGAAAGATATTCAGACTGGCCGTGGGCACTGTGGGCATGATGAAGAGGTTACATCTTGGGAAAACGTGGCAAATCTCTGAAGCATATGTAGGCATGGTAGCTGCTGAGTCCAAACTGGACAGCCAACATGATTTTGTTGTCGACCACCAGTCTGCAGTTGAGTTTTACTTATTTGATGCTAGTGAACCGGTGCAAGTTTTTGTGCGTGTTAGTCGGCAATATCAGAGCGTGCATGGGAATGTCATGACCTTAGAAAGTAAGAATAGGAATCAAAGGATTCTATGCAATGGGTACAAGGTTATCAACTGACGGTGTTTCAGGTGCTAAAGCGAATAGACAGATGCAAGGATGCATGTCCATTGATCTGCTTAGAAATGAAAAATCAGCACAGGCCATAGGATTCTGTCTTCTGGTCGATTATTTCTGAAAGACCATTTCAGATGCCATGGGATCCTGGCATACAGTCAACTGTTTCTGGAAGAGTGACAACGCTTATTGCAGCTGGAGGAAGTGAAGTGGCAGAGTTTCAAGGCTGAGAAGTTCTATACATTTGCTGCTACGGGACAGTGCTAGGGGAATAAGCTACTGCACGGGGGCAAGCAATGTTTTGGCAGGGAGCACTAATGTAACACCCATCCTGCATATGTATCCCGCATATGTATTGGGCTCAGTGGTCATGGAGTGGCTCGGAATTCAGACGGACATGGGCCGATGCCTCTACTGGAAGCTGCAGAAGCAGCAGCAGCTGAGGAAAAAGCCATCTGATAAATGGGATGAAATTTCCTGTATATGTTCTTGTTCCTCCTGTATCTCTTCTACTACCTCACTGATTTCTCCTTCTCACATGAACTCAGATTGGATTTTGATCTCACGTCCTGGTAATATGTTCTCCAATGTCACAAGATATATATAACTGGTACTATCTATAAAACCCAATTCATGCCCTATGATTTAAATCAATAAAACATCACAAGAACAGCCAGTTGACCAAGATTAGCCCATTGTGGTAAGCAAACATCACCATCGATCCACATTTTTGCGCCTCTCATCCCCACTATGAGGGTATGAACAAGAGATAGGTACACAACCACTTTTTTTTTCTCGAATATGCACGAGTGTGCATATCATATATTAAAGAAGAAGGGCAAAAGAATGCCTCCACCATAGTTACAAAAGTTTTAAGTCACTCTACTCCTCACGCCTATCCCACCGTGCCACCCAACTAAAGAAGGAGTTAACATCCCCTTTTAGTAGGCCTGCCGATACCCACACTAAGCCCTCAAGCCTAATTCTACGCAACAACACCTCACATGAGGGTTGGGCACCATCAAAGACAATGGCATTCCTGTGCTTCCATAGTTCCCACATTGTTAGTCCTAGAATGGTACGCAGATCCTTCATGCTCATGTTGTTCAGTCCACGTTTGCTGCATAACCAAGGTGCAAGGATGTCCTGTTGTGTCAGCACCCAGTCCGGCCGTCCCAGGGCCTCGCAAATCACATTCCAGACCGTCCTGGCAAAGACGCACGTGAGTAGTAGATGGTTGATTGTTTCCTGCTCCTGGTCACAAAAAGGACACGCGTCCTGGTGCGGTAGCCCTCGCCATGCTAGGCGATCCGAGGTCCAGCATCGATCTCATAGGGCAAGCCAAGCAAAGAACTTGCATTGTGATGGCGCACGTGATTTCCAAGTTAGATCCGCCGTGGGTGTCACCTCTCTCGCCCAGAACTTGTCCGTATACGCGGATCGAACGTAAAACTAACCGTTTGTCTCCCAGGACCATGAGATTGTATCATGCATGTTCTCCGTAGCTTCCCAAGTGTTCACGCTCTGCCAAAGCAACAAGAATTGCTGCAGTGCTTCTGGTCCAAGGTTCGGACCCACGTCCCTGGCCCATGCTCCATCGCCGGTGGCCTGCCTGACCATCATTGTAGTTCTGGTCCTTTGTGGTATAATGCTATAGATCAATGGGGCAATCTCCTGTATCCTCTGCCCATGTAGCCAACGGTCCTCCCAGAATAGTGTCGTGAGCCCATCATGTGTGGTGCACCTAGCGGCTGCCTGCTAGATGAGCATGGAATCCTTAGGAACTTTGATGCTGAACTCATTCCAGGCTCTGGCCGTATCTGTTCTTTTAAGCCATGGCCATCTAGACTGCATGGCCACGTTCATCCAACACAAGTTAGGCAATCCTAAGCCACCTGCCCATTTAGGAGCACAAACTGCGTCCCACACCACAGCACAGTTTCCACCCTTCGCTTCCATCCTTCTGCACCAAAGGAATCCTCTACATATCTTGATCATAGCTTCGATCGTCTTGATGAGCAAGTCCAACGCCATCATCGCATGTATTGGCATGGCACATAGACAGACTGTACCAAGGTCAGCCTTCCACTATTCGGCATTAGGGCAGCCCTCCACTTGGGCAACTTATTCGCCATTTGATCCACAAGATATTGCAGTTGAGGCGCGGTCTGCTTCCGCAAAGACAATGGTAGGCCAAGGTACTTAATAGGGAATGAACCCAAAGGGCATCCAAGTTGTGTGCATGCCAAGTTGATTTCTTCTTCCGTACATCGGATCGGCAAGGCAGCTGACTTGTTCATGTTGATTCTGAGGCCTGACACTTCCCCAAACAGCTGAAAGATGCACCGACAGACTGCAAGATCCATAGGGATTGGCTTCACGAAAAATGCCACATCATCCGCAAAGATGGAAAGTCTCTTCCTTAAGCCCACCTGCGCCAAGGGCGCGAGTACTCCACTGTTCGCGGCAAACTTAAACAATCGCTGAAGCGGCTCCATAGTCAGTATGAACAACATTGGCGAGATGGGGTCACCTTGGCGTAGTCCCTTCAGTTGAGGATTGTGTCGCCGGGCTCACCATTGACCATAACCTTGGTAGACGAGGTCGCAAGTATACCACAAATCCATGACCTCCACCATGGCCCGAAGCCCAGGTACACAACCACTTTAACAAGTACTACTCACGTCATGCGGTCCTAAATCTTCCAAAGAAAATGGCAAAGTTACCATATTAGTATCCCTTTACATGATTGCTATTTACCACACCGGCTTCTCAGAGAAACAGAGAAATTAGCATTCGGAAACAGATCGCAACCCAATAGATCACGAGAACTGGCAACGATACCTTGGCCTTGGGGATGGCGTCGAGCTCCTCCTGCAGGCGGCGGCGGATGGCCTGCACCTGTGCCTCCATGGCCGTCACCGACGTGTCCACGGCGGTGAGGTCGGTCACCGCCGTTGCCGGGTACACTGCGTACAGGGAAGATGACGGGTCAGGGCCCACGGCACTAGGGGGTCCAGACCAGGGTTCTGGGAGTGGGTTGGGCTAGGAGAGAAAGCTCACTGTTGCGGGCAAGGGCTAGGTCCTGGAGCTCGTTGACGCGGGACCGGAAGGCGGTGGCCACGGCTTCCAGCGACGAGCTACCGGGGCTCGCAGCGGCAGCGGCTTCCATGAGGAATGGAGGCCTCGGCGGCGGGGGCAGGGGTGGTTTGGGCGGAAAGGAAAGGAGGGAGATCCGATGATTTCCCACGTTATATTTCGTGACCAGTAGAATGCCCATGTGTGCGACGGGCTTTTTTTTTTTACGTGTGCCACGGGGTTTTTAACGGGTAGCATATGTCTTTCTTTTCTGTTCCAGGGCTTTTGAGCTGTGCCCTCAGCATTAACCCTTGTGGATCCTGTTTGTGTGTGAATTTGGTGTGTGTGCTTGCGTGTGTATGTACCTTTGTGGATTGTTGGCTTGGGCATGTGCTTTATAATATAAAGCGGGGCGAAAGCCTTTTTCGGTAACGGGTAGCATATGTTTTTACATGCCCCAGTTTGTATATAGGCGAAGTATCAAGTGAAAAACCCTACTTAGTAAAAACTGAAAACTAATTGTCGTACGCCATCTGATTAAAGACGTACGGTGCACAACAAAGATGAAAATCTAACTAGCCAAATCACAATTTTGCAGCTAACCCCTGCACTTACGGCCTAGCCTAGTAACGATTCAGAAAAAAACACAAATCAATCCGTGCGAGAGAGACTTGGAGGCGGCGGCGATTCGACGGTGACAGACTGTAGCGCCGCTCCTCTGGCGACGGTGACTCAGAGCCTGCGGCCCCGACGCAACCGCTAATCGGCAGTGCCTACACGCGCTGGTGGCGGCGGCGGTAGCCCCACGCAACGGCGACCCGATGGCCACCGTGATGGCCCCGTGCGGCGGCGACCTCGGCGGCCCAGCCTTCCTGGCGCTGCTCCCAGGCGAACTGGTACTAGCCCATGCGAGGGGTGAACGGCGAACTCGGTAGACCAGCCTTCCTCGGCGGCCCAGCCTTTCCGGCGGCTTGCCCTTCAAAGCTGTTGTTTCTGTAAATGAATGATGAAGGGTGTTTTTCTGTAACTGGATGAATGGGATGTATAGTACAGAGAAGTCCTTGTGGGCTGAAGATCACGGGCGGCGGAGCGCTCATGCTGTTGGACGGTGCCGACAAAGGACTAGCATTGGTGTACATGGCCGATGGAGGACGAGGAAGAAGGCTCAAGGACTGAGTCGTTGGAGAGCTAGGGCACATGGCATTCTGCACAGACAAGGCTTCATGGAGGCCGCCAAGTCGCAGTCCAGTCGCCGCACCTAAGTCTCGCCCTCGCCTGGGTCGAGATTCGTTTTGTGTTTTTTTTTCTTGTTCGCTAAATCTTTCACAAGACAGAACGTAAGCATGGGGGGTTATGTGCAAAACAATTGTTAAGTGGATGGCCATATTCCCACCTCCGATCTCTGTTGTACGTCCTCGATCTGATAGGCAAGGATGATAGTTTTCAGTTTTTACTGATCAAGCGTTTGCACTTGATACTTCGCCTTGTATATATAACATAATACATGTTAAATTTTACATGTATAAAAATAATGAACAGTGTATAAATGCACTTTTTTAAAAAATAAATCCACTTTATTTGCAATGTATTTTGATAAAGCAAGTTGCAATTCGACGATATGTATATATAGAAAAACTTATTCGATGCACAAATAAAAAAATGTGGTACAAAACCATAGAACTCTTTATTGTGCACTACATTACAAATGATGGATAGCACTTGGACGCCTTTTTATGCTTAACGCCGATCATCTCACGAAGTATGTTCATTTTTATTATTAATTACTTAAAAACAACACGTGGAGGATTATGTTCCCTTTAAACAAATGTTCCAATATACCACAACCAAAAGGTTGAGCGCATTATGCAATTGCCTGGCAAACTATTTCTTGTGAAATTAGGCACTTGAAACCATACATATTACCATTTAGGACCTACTGCAGCAAAGGGCTTACCTCCTAACATTTAAGAACCATGGCAACATGAGATATTTCAACCTTTCCCGTCTACTATTCATAGCTCACAAAAATTTGGACAGACCTCATCTATTTTTTTTGGCTCAAAAAGATTAAGGTCCCTCTAGCAACACTCAACTTACATGAAAGAGTCATCTGCTATGATCACCGGTGATCGTAAATGATGCTTTATAATTACTTGATGTTTTCATATACGATATCTGAATAGTGAAGTATTTATAGTGCGCATCTTCTTCTTATCATCCCCTCATCACGGGTGCAAAGGCAATAGCTTGACAAAACAACACCTGCTCGAGGATAGTCACAGTGTGCTTTACCTAGAAACACAACGATCAAGTACAACTATTAGGCAATCTCATTGAATGTGATAACATAAGTTCATCAATAATGAATAACAAGATACTCCCTGTCCCAAAATAAGTGTCTTAAGTTTAGTACAACTTTGTACTAAAGCTAGTACAAATTTAAGACACTTATTTTGGGTCGGAGGGGATATCATTTATCAACCACTCCCACGACCATTGTGCACACTTTGACCTTTCTGGGTCTCTAACAATAAATAGCCCTATGTAAACTGCATGCATGTAATCCTTATAAATATTTTGCTTCTAACAAATTTGCAGTAGGCTTTAACCTACTGTTTTTGCTAAAAGAAAGCTAGTTTAAGTGAATAAAGCACCTGCTGAAGATAGCATTGTTAATTGGTTCATGCTAAGACATGCCAAATTTCACAAGCACCACTCATCTAGGAGATTCTCCAGGGAACAAAAAGAAACCCTATTCTACACATATAGCAAACCTATATCATTTATTCGTACAAATTAAGGCTTGCATTCCACTTGGGCTTATATTTTGTTCATTCCATATACATAGAAGATAATATTGCATTTAGAAACATGAACTTGTATCATTATAAGCAGAAAATATTTATTAGTTCTTCTCCGAACGGAAATGGAAGCCGATACGTTGTCGCTGCAACATCGCATTGCTCAACGAGAACCCTTCGTCCTCCTTCTCGTTGGGGCCGAGACACCCCATTTCGCTATTTCCTCCACCCCCGCCCAACATCTTCTATAACATGTCCTCTGCCGCCCCCGACATCTTCTTCGCCAGTGCCGTCACGAAGCCATGTCCACCATGTCTCACTTCAGCTTACATTATACCTCATGTATCACAAGTACTACTGTTCCCATGCATATATGAGTAAAATATAGGAATGGATCTCTAGTATAGTAATATCTCCACAACATAATTTGTTTTGATGCACATTGTTGGATGTGTTCGCACCGAACTGCTCGATCAAATTCGCCTCCCGCCCCGCCCATCTCGTCTTCCTCCCCTCGCACAACCGCATTTCTGCCTCATCCTCCATCTACCTTGCACTCGCACCATCATCTGCAAATGCACCCCGCATCGCTTGCCTCACTACCTTAAATAGAACAGTATCAAAATGCATTGTGAGGCTCAACGAATTTAGCATAGACATCTCCATCCTTTGCCTTACTAAGCACATAGGATGGATGCATCACTTCTTTAGCCTTGTTGGGAATGGACTTGCCCTTTGTGGCACTTTCACTCCCAACCACATCACCAACTTTGTTCTTCCCCCTGCCCTTGTGCACTTCACACACAAATACAACATTTTGAGGAGTTGCACTCTTCTTAAGAGCGACATTCTTCTCCCTTCTTGACTTCTTGTGTTTGGGTCAAAACCAAGCTCTTCTTGGGCAACAACCTCTTTGTGTTGGCTCACACTTCATTGAGGTTATTTTCCCCTTGGATGCATGACACAAGCCCGTTCTGAAGTTGGGCCCTCAACCACTTGTTCTTCTCAATGAGAGATGCTTGATCACAAATGTGGTTAGTGGCACAAGTGCTACTTGTGAGCTGTGTTGGGATTTTCCCGAAGAGCAGAGGATGAAGCAATACAATAGAGATAAGTATTTCCCTTAGTTAAGAACCAATGTTATCAATCCAGTAGAAGAACCACACAAAACCTCGTTAGCAACACCTGCACACAAATATTTGCACCGAATGCAAACAAGGGGGTTGTCAGTCCCCTCGGCGGTTACTTGGAAGGATTAAATCTCGTAGTGATAGGTAATAAGATAAATTTGCAAAACAAAATTGCAGCAAAGTATTTTTTGTGTTTTTATATATGACAAAAGTAGACCAGGGGGCATAGTTTTCACTAGAGGCTTCTCTCTCGAGCACATAGCATACGGTGGGTGAATAAATATTGTTGGGCAATTGATAGAAAAGCGCATAGTTATGATAGCATTCAAGGCAATGATCATGTCTATAGGCATCACGTCTGAGATAAGTAGATCGACTACTGCCTACATCTACTACTATTACTCCACCCATCGACCGCTATTCAGCATGCATCTAGGATATTAAGTATAAAATAGAGAAACGTCTTAAGCAAGATGACATGATGTAGATCAAGTAAACCCAAACAGTATGAATAAATGTCGTTGCGCCCTTAATGGCAACAATACAAATACGTGTCTTGTCTCTTACTTTGTCACTGGGATATAGAGCATGTATGATGAGGACATCTCTGACGCAGTTACACCTGCCGCCACTCCTACATCAGTTATGTCATCCGGACCTATAACTAGAGCGCGCGCGAGACAAATAAATGGCCAGGTACCATCACTCCTTTATAAATATAATCTAGCTAATGAGGATATAATATTACGCTCATATTCGGATTTACTTGTACTTATATAGGAATAAAGGAGAGATAAAAGATGAAGACAGTGTGCATTCAGATCAACTGGAGCAACATTCTATTTGGGCCTCCGGTGCGCGGGAGCCGATTGGCGGAGCTCGGCCGCCTTCCCTTCACCTCCACGGTGCAGGACTTTGCCGACCGTTTCCAGGCCCTGGCGTGCCATGCGCCGGGCGTGACGGCACAGCAGCGGGCCGACCTCTTCGTCGATGGACTTCCGGATCACATCCGCGTGGACGTGGAGCTTAGGAGACCCCAGGATCTCCAGTCGGCCATGTACTACGCCCTGCGTTCGAAGGCCGCTGGTGGCTATCCAAGAGAATCACCGTCCGGATCACCGGGTTGCTTCCCGGCCGGATTCGCGATGAGGTCGGCTGCGTAAGCTTGCGGCACCCTCGCCGCGATCAGTGATCGCTGCTCACGGCTCACCTCACCGAGCTACTCGGCGCCACCGCTAAGGGTTGTGCTTCAACCACGACGAAGCCCTACACGCCCGGCCATGCTCGCCGGACTCTTCTACCGGAGGTTGCAGACTACATTCCGAGGACACCGCCGCCGCCGACTGGCCGCCCGGTGTTGAAAAAGGTGTTTGACGCTGGTTGATCACCTCCAGAGTTCAGAGCGCTCAAGACATTACTGCCGAGGACGAGCTGTTTGTGCAGGCGGGGAGAAGTGTTATGGCCGGTTTAGCTAGGCCCGGTTTAGCTAGGCCCACAGGACAATCTTAGCCCACAAGTTATCTTCAGTTAATTTTTCTGCAAGTTATCTAGGTTATAAATATAGGTTAGGTTATAAATATAGGTTGTAAGACTCTTTTGAAATTAGGCAATAAAGATATTATCATCTTCTGTTGCCCGGCTCCCTGAGGAGCCGGAACCCTAGCCGCCACCAGCCAACCGCCGCCGCACCTAAACCCTAGCCGCGACGGCGCCCACTCGCCGGCGCGCCCGCTCCAGCCCTCGCCCCTCTCCCTCCTTCCCCTACAGCCTCCGGCCAAGACCGGGCAGAACCCTAGCCCCTAACATCCTGCAAGTGAAAAACATTGCAACCGACCATATTAAGGGCCTGAGATCCCTCCATTGCAATATGTACCATCCATGTTCGATCCGACAGCCCAGAATCATGTTCAGCCAGTGTAGTTTCTTTTAGGGGGGTTGTTGACCTTGTTGTCTAAGAACACGCAAAAGCTTAGCATGTCCTTGTACAAAGGAGAAGAAACGAACTCCCATAAAAAAATGAAGAAACAAACGTATTACAACTGAATCAATCATTCGTCGGAAATTACACCAAGGCTACTACAATTGCAAACCAAACTAGGCCGTAACAAACAGGCTGCAAGAATGCGTGGCCCCGGCCATATACCACATCAAATCTTAATGCTTATAACAACCCCTTCATTCAGCATTGTTTTGAAAGTATGAAGACCCGATGATGCCCAATCCGGGTTTCATGGACGCGGCCAAGATGGCGAAGGACCTGGTTAACAGTGGATGATGAATTAACAGAAGAAAATGTATTAAGCTACAGACAGAAAAGAACATATTATAATTAGCAGGTTTTTGTGTCAAACAGATATGTTTGTAGTTGATGTAACATATCCATCTTTTCAAACTATTTTAACATATTCATGCATGAAGTTTGTATGAAGCGAGAAAGAAAAGTGCATGCAACTTAAATAGATGTTTATTTCAGAGTAGAATTTTCTTTTCATCATGATCAATGACTACCGGAATTTGACAGTGTACTTGCTGGTTATTTTTCAGGTACTTATTTGAACCGTGGAAACAATAATCAGAAGAACAATTGCAGTAGCAAAACAATTCATGATTTTGATCATCTCCTGTGATTATAAAGAATAAAAATAATCTATAAGGTTTCAACCCAAGTGGTTAAAGCAGCAAATACTCACGGTAAGGATAGCTTTGCCTGTGTGATCAAGTTTTAGCCCAGGCCCCTTTATATCAGCTTCCAGGAAGAAATGCTTCCTTCACTGCCTCAGTGGCAGCTATGTCCCTTAGTTCCTAAGCAGAAATCACGATATGATTTTCTACATGAGAAAATCAGATTAACAGCAATGCTGAGAACTTACCAAAGCTTTTTCCCATGTGTCTTCTGATAACTACAAGAAAATTTAGAGTGGTTGAGAACTAGAAATAATTATTTATCAGCGACAAGTTGGGGTACAAAAGGGAAACCTTTTTCTTAGGACATGCAACAAGATGAGCATTAGCATCTGCATATGTAGCCACCTCATTTATCGAAATGTTAACCTTCTCCAATGTTAGCCTCCCCCTCATGTACCTGTAGTAACAAAATTGGATATCCTATTAAAGAAAGCTAGTATTACATTTTAATCACTGTCATCTGAGATGAGGGAAAGAGAATTTGCATGTCCACCAAAGAATATTATATGTTTCCATTGGCATCTGCACTGTAGCTATTATATTTTAGCAAATTAGCCTGAAACCCTCTTTTGAGTTTTAACATGGGTCAATTTAATACTCAGACATGTCGTGACCTTGGTGACTGGATGACAATAATAAACCAAATTCCTTCCTCGGTACATGTGAGGCCTACAGGCAGCAGAAAGATTATGCTATGCAAACAAAGCAGATTTGACAGAGCAGATTCATCAACACTATCCCATGTCTTGGCTCTGCGTGAATCACACAACATTCAGCTAGCAACTTGTTATGACCAGCATATTAGGGGCTTAGCCCAGTGGGTTATGGCCCAAGTATCTTAATCATTATTAGGGGCTTAGCCCAATTATCTTATCGTATTAGGATCGTTTGCTTAGGAGTCAAGTAAACCTCTCTATATAAGAAGAGGAGATGTATCAATCTAAGGAAGCAAGAAGCAATCAATATTTGCTCGGCTTCCCTTAGGGAGCCGGGAGACCTAAACCCTAGCCGCCTCCTGCCTTCGCCGCCGCTGCTCCCGTCGCAAGGACGGCGTCACGCCGCCGGCCGCCGCGCACCAGCCCTCGTCCTTCCCCCTCCTTCCTCTACAACCTACGCCCTAGATCTGGTAGGGCCTAGCTCCTACCAATTTGGTATCCAGAGACTCGGGCTCGATCATGTCTTCGTCAACGCCAACGCCGCCGCTGCCAATCATCACCACCGCACCGTTGACCACTGCCGGTTCCCCAACGCCGCCGGGCCCGGTCACCGTCACCACCGCTGGTTCCCCACGCCGCCGCCCCGGTCACCTCCGCTCGCCGACAACGCCGCGTTTTCACGCGGAAGAAGTCAGCAGCATCTTGCGGATCTCGTGACGGCCATCCAGGCATCCATACATACCTGGCGGACCAAGACGCACCTCTGCCGGCTGCGACTACCGCCGCCACGGCCACCCAGGCCGCCGAGGCCGCCCTGTGGCGCGCTGCAATTGGCGAGCCACCGCTGCTGCCGCCAAAGCGGGCACGCCCAATGGCCGCCTCGCCGCTGCTGCACCTGCCAGTACTTGGTACCCGTGGCGATCGTCGGGCCCATCCATCGCTCCACCGCCGCCCGCCCGCCCAGCGCCGTCAGCGGGTTGGCCGCCGGTTCTCATGGCGCCACCCAGCCTCCGCGCCCGCCCCAGCTGCGCGAAGCAAGCAGATCGCCGATCGCGCCCCAGCTTCCAGCGCTTAACGCGCCCGCCGCGCCGTCCAGCTTCCCGCGCCGCCCAGCTCCGGACAGGCTAGTCCACACCGGAGGCCTCCCGATCCAGCAGGTCCGGTTTCGCCGTCATCGTCCCGATCCCGGCTCGCTAACCGGACGTCACCACCGCCGATTTACACGGGCGGGACCCACGGTACCACGCTGCATCTGGGGCCTCGTCCGCTCCAGGAGGCCTACGATGGCCTCCCCACCGTTGATCGGGCGCCGTCATCATCACTGCTCCGCACCGCCGAGCCGGCCGGCCATGGCGCGCCGACCCAGACGCCACCACGATTCGCCAAGATCGACTTCGCCACTTATGACGGCACGGAAGACCCGCTTAATTGGCTCAACCAGTGTGAGCAGTTTTTCCGTGGCCAGCGCATGCTCACGTCGGAGCGCACTTGGCTGGTATCCTACCACCTCCGCTATGCAGCCCAGACCTGGTACTAAGCCCTCGAGCAGGACGAGGGCAGCATGCCCCCTTGGGAGCGCTTCCGCGAGCTCTGCCTCCTTCGTTTTGGGCCCCCGATCCGCGGAGCCGCACGGTGGAGCTAGGCGCCTTCCCTTCACCTCCACGGTTCAGACTTCGCCGACCGTTTCGAACCTGGCATGCCGCGCGTCGGGCGTGGCGGCAGAAGGCGGGCCGACCTCTTTGTCGGTGGACTTCCGGATCACATCAGCGTGGGCGTGGAGCCGGGGACCCGGGATCTCCAGACGGCCATGTACTACGCTGCGGCGTTGGCGCCGCGGTGGCCGTCAGCGAGAATCACCGCCCGGGCGGCTGGTCGCTACCACAGCCGATCTCGCGAGGTCACTGCTTTCGAGCTTCGCGGCACCTCTCGCTGCGACCATGGCGCGCCCATTCCGCCGGCTCACCTCGGATGAGCTACTCGGCGTCGCCGCCAAGGGTTGTGCTTCAATCGCGACGAGCCCTACACGCCCAGCCACGCCGCCGCGACTCTTCTACCTGGAGGTTGCAGACTACATTCCGGAGGACGCCGTCGCCGCCGACCTTGCCGCCCCAGCTGTCACGAAGGTGTTTGACGCTGGTTGATCACCTCGAGGAGTTCAGCAAGCGCTTCCCCACCTTACAGCTCGAGGACGAGCTGTTTGTGCAGGCGGGGAGAAGTGTTATGACCAGCATATTAGGGGCTTAGCCCAATGGGTTATGGCCCAAGTATCTTAATCATTATTAGGGGCTTAGCCCAATTATCTTATCGTATTAGGATCGTTTGCTTAGGAGTCAAGTAAACCTCTCTATATAAGGAGAGGAGATGTATCAATCTAAGGAAGCAAGAAGCAATCAATATTTGCTCGGCTCCCTAAGGGAGCCGGGAGACCTAAACCCTAGCCGCCTCCTGCCTTCGCCGCCGCTGCTCCCGTCGCAAGGACGGCGCCACGCCGCCGGCCGCCGCGCACCAGCCCTCGTCCTTCCCCCTCCTTCCCCTACAACCTACGCCCTAGATCCGGTAGGGCCCTAGCTCCTACCACAACTCTTAGTATTTGTACAGAAAGGAAAAGGAGAACCATGCACACATCAGTGTGCAGCGTGGTGCTGAAAGAAGTAGCACTTGCATGTATATATCAGAAGCTCTCTTGCAGACAGATTACAAGTATGAAAGAGCCTCTTAACCAGAAGCAGATAATCAAAAGTGGATGCTGCGGTTATATGCAGAAGTGATAATG
Organism: Aegilops longissima; assembly: GCA_021605205.1. NCBI lineage: Eukaryota > Viridiplantae > Streptophyta > Magnoliopsida > Poales > Poaceae > Aegilops > Aegilops longissima. The sequence goes on from CM038677.1 coordinate 333,747,368, forward strand.
AATTGAAGCTACAAGTGCAACTGAGGACTCACGATGACAATGAATCAAGCTCCTCAGTGGATATATACCAACGAGGTGCTGAACCTTTCCCCTTCTTCGCAGCAACAAAAGAAGCATTAGTTCAAAGAAAAAGAAAAACTCCTGCTGAAACAATTGTAGCTAAGATCAGTGAATGGTGCAACACATAAATAAATATTTACTTTGGGAGCTGCAACTGGCTCTTCCTTAATCTTAAAATCAGAGTCCAGAAATTCTGGAACAGCTGTGTTAAAATTAAAGCACTCGGGCAACATCCTGTAACGTAAACAGCATGATTCTTGTCATCAAATGAAGGTAAAGACAACAGATATAGGTAATAGCATCAAGTAATCTGACAAGCTTTGTTCCAGAGGAGTAGCAACGATATCCTCACGCATCCCAGGTGGCATGTTTGCAAGCATATGCTGCAACTTCTGCGGGTAGGAACCCTTGTGGAGAGCGGTCCCGTGGCGAAGCGGTAAGAGGTGAAAATAGGATGGGCGGCGCCCGTGGGCGATCATCTCGAGCCGAGGCGATCCGGCCCATGAGCCGCTAAACATTGACCGGAAGGGCAGCGCCGAAATGACCCACCAGGCGGGCGAACTTTCGAGGTTCCCCGCATACCGGCAAGAGGCGGTCGCGGAGGAGGCAGGCGAAGCAGTGCGAAATTGAAGGCAAGCGAAGGAGGCCGATAAAAGAACTGAAAGGGTCTGCGGGAGGGCACGGGCAAGCCAGCCAGCGGACCTCCGCGATGGCGGCAGCCACCCGACCCGCACCATAACTTCCGAACGCCCGACGGCAAAGGCGAGCCGGTCCGCCGGCAGCGACCCAGCCGACCTTGCGGCGGCGGCAGGGGATCCTCCGTCCCCAAGTCGAGCCTTTCCCGAAGAGGCGAGGCAGGCTCGTTCTCGGCAGAATTGCGCTTCTGCGCCGCGGGACCGAACCGCCCCTGAGGTAAAGGCAGCCGCCGGCAGCTGCAGCCAGGCGGCCCAGGGAAGGGGGACAGATCCAGTCAGAGACCACGAAGCGGCCGGCGGCGTCTTCGTCCTCCGCCCGGATCCCCGAACCAGCGTCGAAGCGGAGGAAGCGGGCCGAAGTGTCGGCGGGGAGAAGCGGCGGCGGCCGGCCTTGAGCGGCGAAGTGTCGAAGCGAGGAGAAGCGGCGGGCGGAAGGCGGGCGCGGGAAGGCGGGCTGTGGCCGAAGGAAAACCCAGCGGCGGTCACGCCCAGGCGTCGCCGACGATCGAGCAGTGAGGCGACACCATTCCACCTATCTTGTTTTCCATCACTGGATGGTTTTAGATTCTGAATCTTTGTCGGTGGGCGCCTCGTGTGTTTGTTTAGTGGCTGGAAAATTACAGATCGAGGTCGGCCGAGTCAAGCCGAGGTTGAGACTCATAGACTAATCATGACTAGTCTAGACTCTTGCTTTGGACTAGTCGACATGTGTCTTGTGGTAGTCAACTTACGGTTCAACTACTAATACTACCTATTGTGCTCCCCTTTGTAAAGAAATATAAGTGTTTAGATCCACTACTGATCTAAACACTCTTATATTCTTCTGAGAAAATAGTATATACCATATATTACGTTACAATATACAATAAAATTGAGTTGATCAGAGGAGGATCACATCAGCATAGGAGAACAGCAGGGAGGAGCACAACAGGTGAGGGGTGGATCCAGCGGAGGCAGAACCAGCAGAGGAGGCGTCGTAATGCTCCTGGCCACGCTGGCGGTGGTGAGTGCATGGCAACAGCAGCGGATCAATGGGCGGTGGCGGCCTAGTCCCAGGTGGCGGCTCACGTGGAAGCGATCTGAAAGCTAGGGTTGCAATTTTTTTCCTCCAGCGTTCTGGCTGCTCACTTATCCTCCCAAATTGAGTTGATCGACTCAAAACACCCAGACTAGTCTGGACCGCTCCACCGCTCGACTCAGCGAGCTAGTCTACCTGAAGAAGCTAGTCGACAATCAGATTGAGACAACTAGACTAGTCGAGCGACTAATCAAGACTAGTCGAACAGAAATGTTTGGCTGATAATCCTGATCCTGACATGTTTATTGGCAGTTCTCTGCTTTGACATCAACAATGCAGGAAAATTATGGTTGCTTACGGACTGTTCTTACAAGCTTTAACACATGTTTAGTGGGGTTGTTGGCTTCATGGAAGTGCAACTTGAGTTGGACCAAAGCTTGAGTCTGCACCTTGTTTACCATCATTCTGGAGATGATGCAATCATCGTGATTTTATCTTGCAAATTATGTCTAGTAGATATTCGTTAGCACCCAGCACATGTTTCCACAAATATAGCAAATGAACTAGCAGAAGAACAGGGAAGTGCATGTGGAATTCTAAGCAGTGGACTTAAATACTTGAGTGAAATGAAAGGGAGGTTGTTCTGGCCTCACTTAGTAATTGAAATTTCCACTGTTTAGTCAGATGACCAGTTTTTTTTGATAAAGATACAAGTGTGAAAGATATTCAGACTGGCGTGGGCACTGTGGGCATGATGAAGAGGTTACATCTTGGGAAAGCGTGGCAAATCTCTGAAGCATATGTAGGCATGGTAGCTGCTGAGTCCAAACTGGACAGCCAACATGATTTTGTTGTCGACCACCAGTCTGCAGTTGAGTTTTACTTATTTGATGCTAGTGAACGGTGCAAGTTTTTGTGCGTGTTAGTCGGCAATATCAGATGCATGGGAATGTCATGACCTTAGAAAGTAAGAATAGGAATCAAAGTTCTATGCAATGGGTACAAGGTTATCAACTGGCGGTGTTTCAGGTGCTAAAGCGAATAGACAGATGCAAGGATGCATGTCCATTGATCTGCTTAGAAATGAAAAATCAGCACAGGCCATAGGATTCTGTCTTCTGGTGGATTATTTCTGAAAGACCATTTCAGATGCCATGGGATCCTGGCATACAGTCAACTGTTTCTGGAAGAGTGACAACGCTTATTGCAGCTGGAGGAAGTGAAGTGGCAGAGTTTCAAGGCTGAGAAGTTCTATACATTTGCTGCTACGGGACAGTGCTAGGGAATAAGCTACTGCAGAGGGCAAGCAATGTTTTGGCAGGGAGCACTAATGTAACACCCATCCTGCATATGTATCCATATGTATTGGGCTCAGTGGTCATGGGTGGCTCGAATTCAGGCGGACATGGGCCGATGCCTCTACTGGAAGCTGCAGAAGCAGCAGCTGAGAAAAAGCCATCTGATAAATGGGATGAAATTTCCTGTATATGTTCTTGTTCCTCCTGTATCTCTTCTACTACCTCACTGATTTCTCCTTCTCACATGAACTCAGATTGGATTTTGATCTCACGTCCTGGTAATATGTTCTCCAATGTCACAAGATATATATAACTGGTACTATCTATAAAACCCAATTCATGCCCTATGATTTAAATCAATAAAACATCACAAGAACAGCCAGTTGACCAAGATTAGCCCATTGTGGTAAGCAAACATCACCATCGATCCACATTTTTGCGCCTCATCCCCACTATGAGGTATGAACAAGAGATAGGTACACAACCACTTTTTTCGAATATGCAGTGTGCATATCATATATTAAAGAAAAGGGCAAAGAATGCCTCCACCATAGTTACAAAAGTTTTAAGTCACTCTACTCCTCACGCCTATCCCACCGTGCCACCCAACTAAAGAAGGAGTTAACATCCCCTTTAGTAGGCCTGCCGATACCCACACTAAGCCCTCAAGCCTAATTCTAACAACACCTCACATGAGGTTGGGCACCATCAAAGACAATGGCATTCCTGTGCTTCCATAGTTCCCACATTGTTAGTCCTAGAATGGTACATAGATCCTTCATGCTCATGTTGTTCAGTCCACGTTTGCTGCATAACCAAGGTGCAAGGATGTCCTGTTGTGTCAGCACCCAGTCCGGCGTCCCAGGGCCTGCAAATCACATTCAGACCGTCCTGGCAAAGGCGCACGTGAGTAGTAGATGGTTGATTGTTTCCTGCTCCTGGTCACAAAAGGACAGCGTCCTGGTGCGGTAGCCCTCGCCATGCTAGGCGATCCGAGGTCCAACATCGATCTCATAGGGCAAGCCAAGCAAAACTTGCATTGTGATGGCGCCGTGATTTCAAGTTAGATCCGCCGGTGGGTGTCACCTCTCTCGCCCAGAACTTGTCCGTATCTGGCGGATCGAGCGTAAAACTAACGTTTGTCTCCCAGGACCATGAGATTGTATCATGCATGTTCTCCGTAGCTTCCCAAGTGTTCACGCTCTGCCAAAGCAACAAAAATTGCTGCAGTGCTTCTGGTCAAGGTTGGACCCGTCCCTGGCCCATGCTCCATCGCGGTGGCCTGCCTGACCATCATTGTAGTTCTGGTCCTTTGTGGTATAATGCTATAGATCAATGGGGCAATCTCCTGTATCCTCTGCCCATGTAGCCAACGGTCCTCCCAGAATAGTGTCGTGAGCCCATCATGTGTGGTGCACCTAGCGGCTGCCTGCTAGATGAGCATGGAATCCTTAGGAACTTTGATGCTGAACTCATTCCAGGCTCTGGCCGTATCTGTTCTTTTAAGCCATGGCCATCTAGACTGCATGGCCACGTTCATCCAACACAAGTTAGGCAATCCTAAGCCACCTGCCCATTTAGGAGCACAAACTGCGTCCCACACCACAGCACAGTTTCCACCCTTCGCTTCCATCCTTCTGCACCAAAGGAATCCTCTACATATCTTGATCATAGCTTGATCGTCTTGATGAGCAAGTCCACGCCATCATCGCATGTATTGGCATGGCACATAGACAGACTGTACCAAGGTCAGCCTTCCACTATTCGGCATTAGGGCAGCCCTCCACTTGGGCAACTTATTACCATTTGATCCACAAGATATTGCAGTTGGCGCGGTCTGCTTCCGCAAAGACAATGGTAGGCCAAGGTACTTAATAGGAATGAACCCAAAGGGCATCCAAGTTGTGTGCATGCCAAGTTGATTTCTTCTTCCCATTACATCGGATCGGCAAGGCAGCTGACTTGTTCATGTTGATTCTGAGGCCTGACACTTCCCAAACAGCTGAAAGATGCACCGACAGACTGCAAGATCCATAGGGATTGGCTTCACGAAAAATGCCACATCATCCGCCAAGATGGAAAGTCTCTTCCTTAAGCCCACCTGCGCCAAGGCGCGAGTACTCCACTGTTCGCGGCAAACTTAAACAATCGCTGAAGCGGCTCCATAGTCAGTATGAACAACATTGGCGAGATGGGGTCACCTTGGCGTAGTCCCTCAGTTGAGGATTGTGTCGCCGGGCTCACCATTGACCATAACCTTGGTAGACGAGGTCGCAAGTATACCACAAATCCATGACCTCCACCATGGCCCAAGCAGGTACACACCACTTTAACAAGTACTACTCGTCATGCGGTCCTAAATCTTCCAAAGAAAATGGCAAAGTTACCATAGTATCCCTTTACATGATTGCTATTTACCACCGGCTTCTCAGAGAAACAGAGAAATTAGCATTCGAAACAGATCGCAACCCAATAGATCACGAGAACTGGCAACGATACCTTGGCCTTGGGGATGGCGTCGAGCTCCTCCTGCAGGCGGCGGCGGATGGCCTGCACCTGTGCCTCCATGGCCGTCACCGACGTGTCCACGGCGGTGAGGTCGGTCACCGCCGTTGCCGGGTACACTGCGTACAGGGAAGATGACGGGTCAGGGGCCCGGCACTGGGGGTCCAGACCAGGGTTCTGGGAGTGGGTTGGGCTGGGAGAAAGCTCACTGTTGCGGGCAAGGGCTAGGTCCTGGAGCTCGTTGACGCGGGACCGGAAGGCGGTGTACGGCTTCCAGCGACGAGCTACCGGGGCTCGCAGCGGCAGCGGCTTCCATGAGGAATGGAGGCCTCGGCGGCGGGGGAGGGTGGTTTGGGCGGAAAGAAGGAGGAGATCCGATGATTTCACGTTATATTTCGTGACCAGTAGAATGCCCATGTGTGCGACGGGCTTTTTTTTACGTGTGCCACGGGTTTTTAACGGGTAGCATATGTCTTTCTTTTTGTTCAGGGCTTTTAAATCAGCATTAACACCTTGGATCCTGTTTGTGTGTGAATTTGGTGTGTGTGCTTGCGTGTGTATGCCTTTGTGGATTGTTGGCTTGGGCATGTGTCTATAATATAAGCGGGCGAAGCCTTTTGATAACGGGTAGCATATGTTTTACATGCCCGGTTTGTATATAAGCGATATCAAGTGAAAAACCTACTTAGTAAAACTGAAAACTAATTGTCGTCGCCATCGATTAAAGGCGTACGATTGCACAACAAAGATGAAAATCTAACTAGCCAAATCACAATTTTGCGGCTAACCCCTGCACGGTCTAGCCTAGTGCGATTGAAAAAAACACAAATCAATCCGAGAGAGAGACTTGGAGGCGGCGATTCGCGGTGACCAGTAGCGCCGCTCCTCTGGCATGACTCAGGCTGTGACCCCGTGTAACCGCTAATCGGCAGTGCCTACCTGCCTTGGTGGCGTGAGTAGCCCACCTGTGGCGACCATAGCCACCTGATGGCCCGTCTTGTGGCGACCTCGGCGTGACCTTCTGGCGCTGCTCCCAAATGACGGTACTAGCCCATCACGAGGTGAGCAGCGAACTTCGGTAGACCGCCTTCCTCGTTGACCTTCCGTGACTTGCCCTTCAAAGCATTGTTGTAAATGAATGATGAAGGTGTTTTTATAGCTGGATGAATGGGATGTATAGTACTGAAGAAGTCCTTGTGGTTTGAAGATCACGGCGGCGGGCGCTCATGCTGTTAGACGGTGCCGACAAAGGACTAGCATTGGTGTACATGGCCGATGGAGGGCGAAGAAGGCTCAAGGACTGAGTCGTTGGAAGCTAGGGCACATGGCATTACTGCAGACAAAGGCTTCATGGAGGCCGCCAAATCATGATCCGATCGCCGCACCTAAGTCTGCGCCCTACTTTGGGTGAGATTAGTTTTGTGTTTTTTTCTTGTTAGCTAAATCTTTCACAAGACGAGCGTAAGCATGGGGGTTATGTGCAAAACAATTGTTAAGTGGATGGCCATATTCCACCTCCGATCTCTGTTATGCGTCCTCGATCGATAGGCAAGGATGATAGTTTTCAGTTTTTACTGATCAGCGTTTGCACTTGATACTTCGCCTTGTATATATAACATAATACATGTTAAATTTTACATGTATAAAAATAATGAACAGTGTATAAATGCACTTTTTAAAAATAAATCCACTTTATTTGCAATGTATTTTGATAAAGCAAGTTGCAATTGACGATATGTATATATAGAAAAACTTATTAGATGCACAAATAAAAATGTGGTACAAAACCATAGAACTCTTTATTGTGCACTACATACAAATGATGGATACACTTGGGCGCCTTTTATGTATACGATCATCTCACGAAGTATGTTCATTTTATTATTAATTACTTAAAAACAACACGTGGAGGATTATGTTCCCTTTAAACAAATGTTCCAATATACCACAACCAAAAGGTTGAGCGCATTATGCAATTGCCTGGCAAACTATTTCTTGTGAAATTAGGCACTTGGAACCATACATATTACCATTTAGGACCTACTGCAGCAAAGGGCTTACCTCCTAACATTTAAGAACCATGGCAACATGAGATATTTCAACCTTTCCCGTCTACTATTCATAGTTCACAAAAATTTGGACAGACCTCATCTATTTTTTTTGGCTCAAAAAGATTAAGGTCCCTCTAGCAACACTCAACTTACATGAAAGAGTCATCTGCTATGATCACGGTGATAAGTAAATGATGCTTTATAATTACTTGATGTTTTCATATACGATATCTGAATAGTGAAGTATTTATAGTGCGCATCTTCTTCTTATCATCCCCTCATCACGGGTGCAAAGGCAATAGCTTGACAAAACAACACCTGCTCGAGGATAGTCACAGTGTGCTTTACCTAGAAACACAACGATCAAGTACAACTATTAGGCAATCTCATTGAATGTGATAACATAAGTTCATCAATAATGAATAACAAGATACTCCCTGTCCCAAAATAAGTGTCTTAAGTTTAGTACAACTTTGTACTAAAGCTAGTACAAATTTAAGACACTTATTTTGGGTCGGAGAGGATATCATTTATCAACCACTCCCACGACCATTGTGCACACTTTGACCTTTCTGGGTCTCTAACAATAAATAGCCCTATGTAAACTGCATGCATGTAATCCTTATAAATATTTTGCTTCTAACAAATTTGCAGTAGGCTTTAACCTACTGTTTTGCTAAAAAAAAAGCTAGTTTAAGTGAATAAAGCACCTGCTGAAGATAGCATTGTTAATTGGTTCATGCTAAGACATGCCAAATTTCACAAGCACCACTCATCTAGGAGATTCTCCAGGGAACAAAAAGAACCCTATTCTACACATAGCAAACCTATATCATTTATTACATTACAAATTAAGGCTTGCATTCCACTTGGGCTTATATTTTGTTCATTCCATATACATAGAAGATAATATTGCATTTAGAAACATGAACTTGTATCATTATAAGCAGAAAATATTTATTAGTTCTTCTCGAGCGAAATGGAAGCCGATCGTTGTCGCTGCAACATCGCATTGCTCAACGAGAACCCTTAGTCCTCCTTCTCGTTGGGGCGAGACACCCATTCGCTATTTCCTCCACCCAGCCATCTTCTATAACATGTCCTCTGCCGCCCCAGACATCTTCTTCGCCGGTCTTGTCAACCATGTCCACCATGTCTCACTTCACTTACATTATACCTCATGTATCACAAGTACTACTGTTCCCCATGCATATATGAGTAAAATATAGGAATGGATCTCTAGTATAGTAATATCTCCACAACATAATTTGTTTTGATGCACATTGTTGGATGTGTTACTTTGAACTGCTCGATCAAATTCGCCTCCTCCCATATCGTCTTCCTCCCCTTTAACCGCATTTTGCCTCATCCTCCATCTACCTTGCACTTTCACACCATCATACGCAAATGCACCCGCAACGCCTCACTACCTTAAATAGAACGCAGTATCAAAATGCATTGTGAGGCTCAGCAGATTTAGCATAGACATCTCTTTGCCTTACTAAGCACATAGGATGGATGCATCACTCTTTAGCCTTGTTGGGAATGGACTTGCCCTTTGTGGCACTTTCACAACCATCCTCAACTTTGTTCTTCCCCCTGCCCTTGTGCACTTCACACACAAATACAACATTTTGAGGAGTTGCACTCTTCTTAAGAGCGACATTCTTCTCCCTTCTTGACTTCTTGTGTTTGGGTCAAAACCAAGCTCTTCTTGGTAACAACCTCTTTGTGTTGGCTCACACTTCATTGAGTTATTTTCCCTTGGATGCATGACACAAGCCGTTACGAAGTTGGGCCCTCAACCACTTGTTCTTCTCAATGAGATGCTTGATCACAAATGTGGTTAGTGGCACAAGTGCTACTTGTTGTGTTGGGATTTTCGAAGAAGCGGAGGATGAAGCAATACAATAGAGATAAGTATTTTCCTTAGTTAAGAACCAATGTTATCAATCCGATTAGAAGAACCACACAAAACCTCGTTAGCAACACACACAAATATTTGCACGAATGCAAACAAGGGGTTGTCGGTCCCTCGGCGGTTACTTGGAAGGATTAAATCTCGTAGTGATAGGTAATAAGATAAATTTGCAAAACAAAATTAAAAAAACAAAATTGCAGCAAAGTATTTTTTGTGTTTTTATATATGACAAAAGTAGACCGGGGGCATAGTTTTCACTAGAGCTTCTCTCTCGAGCACATAGCATACGGTGGGTGAATAAATATTGTTGGGCGATTGATAGAAAAGCATATAGTTATGATAGCATTCAAGGCAATGATCATGTCTATAGGCATCACGTCCGAGATAAGTAGATCGACTCTGCCTACATCTACTACTATTACTCCACCCATCGACCGCTATTCAGCATGCATCTAGGATATTAAGTATAAAATAGAGCGTCTTAAGCAAGATGACATGATGTAGATCAAGTAAGCCCAAACAGTATGAATAAATGTCGTTAAGCCTTAATGGCAACAATACAAATCGTGTCTTGTCTCTTACTTTGTCACTGGGATATAGAGCATGTATGATGAGGACATCTCGGCAGCGATTACACTGCCGCCACTCCTACATCGATTATGTCATCCGGACCTATAACTAGAGCCTTGAGAACAAATAAATGGCAGTACCATCACTCCTTTATAAATATAATCTAGCTAATGAGGATATAATATTACGCTCATATTGGTTTACTTGTACTTATATAGGAATAAGGAGATAAAGATGAACAGTGTGCATTCAGATCAACTGGAGCAACATTCTATTTGGGCCTCCGGTGCGGAGCCGATTGGCGGGCTCGGCCGCCTTCCCTCCACGGTGCAGGGCCGTTTGAGCCTGGCGTGCCATGCTTGCGAGGCGTGGCAACACGGCGGGAGACCTCTTCGTCGATGGACTTCGGATCACATCGCGTGGGCGTGGAGCTTAGGAGACCCGGGATCTCGGTCGGCCATGTACTCGCCCAGCGTTCGGCGCCTGGTGCCATCCGGCCGAGAATCACCGTCCGGGACCCGGGGGTTGCTTCGGGCGGATTCGCCGAGGTCGGCTGCGCCAGCTTCTGCGCACCCTACGCGCTGACAGCGACGCTGCCGTTCAGCCGCTCTCGGTGAGCTACTCGGCTTGCCAAGGTTGTGCTTCAACTTCTGACAGGCCCTACGCCCGGCCATGCACACGGGACTCTTCTACAGGAGGTTGCAGACTACATTCGAGGACACCGTCGCCTTGCCCGCACAGCCCGGTGTCGAAAAAGGTGTTTGGCTGGTTGATCACCTCCGGGAGTTCATAGCGCTTCCATTACTGACTCGAGGGCGAGCTGTTTGTGCGGCGAGGAAGAGATGTTATGGCGGTTTAGCTAGGCCGGTTTAGCTAGGCCTGGGACAATCTTAGCCCACAAGTTATCTTGATTAATTTTTGCAAGTTATCTAGGTTATAAATATAGGTTAGGTTATAAATATAGGTTGTAAGACTCTTTTGAAATTAGGCAATAAAGATATTATCATCTTACATTTGCCTCACTGAGGCCGGACCCTAACCGCCACCAGCCAACCGCCGCCTTTTAAAACCCTAGCATGACGGCGCCCACTGCATGGCCCGCGCTCAGCCCTAGCCCCTCTCCTCCTTCCCCTACAGCCTCCGGCCAAGACGGGCAGAACCCTAGCCCTAACATCCTGCAAGTGAAAAACATTGCAACCGACCATATATAAGGGCCTGAGATCCCTCCATTGCAATATGTACCATCCATGTTCGATCCGACAGCCCAGAATCATGTTCAGCCAGTGTAGTTTCTTTTAGGGGTTGTTGACCTTGTTGTCTAAGAACACGCAAAAGCTTAGCATGTCCTTGTACAAAGGAGAAGAAACGAACTCCATAAAAAATGAAAAACAAACGTATTACAACTGAATCAATCATTCGTCGGAAATTACACCAAGGCTACTACAATTGCAAACCAAACTAGGCCGTAACAAACAGGCTGCAAGAATGCGTGGCCCCGACCATACCACATCAAATCTTAATGCTTATAACAACCCCTTCATTCAGCATTGTTTGAAAGTATGAAGACCCGATGATGCCCAATCCGGGTTTCATGGACATGACCAAGATGGCGAAGGACCTGGTTAACAGTGGATGATGAATTAACAGAAGAAAATGTATTAAGCTACAGACAGAAAAGACATATTATAATTAGCAGGTTTTGTGTCAAACAGATATGTTTGTAGTTGATGTAACATATCCATCTTTTCAAACTATTTTAACATATTCATGCATGAAGTTTGTATGAAGCGAGAAAGAAAAAGTGCATGCAACTTAAATAGATGTTTATTTCAGAGTAAATTTTCTTTTCATCATGATCAATGACTACGAATTTGACAGTGTACTTGCTGGTTATTTTCAGGTACTTATTTGAACCGTGGAAACAATAATCAGAAGAACAATTGCAGTAGCAAAACAATTCATGATTTTGATCATCTCCTGTGATTATAAAGAATAAAAATAATCTATAAGGTTTCAACAGAAGTGGTTAAAGCAGCAAATACTCACGGTAAGGATAGCTTTGCCTGTGTGATCAAGTTTTAGCCCAGGCCCTTTATATCAGCTTCCAGGAAGAAATGCTTCCCTTCACTGCCTCAGTGGCAGCTATGTCCTTAGTTCCTAAGCAGAAATCACGATATGATTTTCTACATGAGAAAATCAGATTAACAGCAATGCTGAGAACTTACCAAAGCTTTTCCATGTGTCTTCTGATAACTACAAGAAAATTTAGAGTGGTTGAGAACTAGAAATAATTATTTATCAGCGACAAGTTGGGGTACAAAGGAAACCTTTTTCTTAGGACATGCAACAAGATGAGCATTAGCATCTGCATATGTAGCCACCTCATTTATCAAATGTTAACCTTCTCCAATGTTAGCCTCCCCTCCTACCCTGTAGTAACAAAATTGGATATCCTATTAAAAGCTAGTATTACATTTTAATCACTGTCATCTGAGATGAGGGAAGAAATTTGCATGTCCACCAAAGAATATTATATGTTTCCATTGGCATCTGCACTGTAGCTATTATATTTTAGCAAATTAGCCTGAAACCCTCTTTTGAGTTTTAACATGGGTCAATTTAATACTCAGACATGTCGTGACCTTGGTGACTGGATGACAATAATAAACCAAATTCCTTCCTCGGTACATGTGAGGCCTACAGGCAGCAGAAAGATTATGCTATGCAAACAAAGCAGATTTGACAGAGCAGATTCATCAACACTATCCCATGTCTTGGCTCTGCGTGAATCACACAACATTCAGCTAGCAACTTGTTATGACCAGCATATTAGGGGCTTAGCCCAGTGGGTTTATAGCCCAAGTATCTTAATCATTATTAGGGCTTAGCCCAATTATCTTATCGTATTAGGATCGTTTGCTTGGAGTCAAGTAAACCTCTCTATATAAGAAGAGGAGATGTATCAATCTAAGGAAGCAAAGCAATCAATATTTGCTCGGCTTCCCTTAGAACCGGAGACCTAAACCCTAACCGCCTCCTGCCTTCGCCGCCCGCTGCTCCGTCGCAGGGCGGCGTCACGCCGCCGGCGCGCGCGCAACCCTCGTCCTTCCCCTCCTTCCTCTACAACCTCGCCCTAGATCTGGTAGGGCCTAGCTCCTACCAATTTGGTATCGAGACTCGGGCTCGATCATGTCTTAAATCAGCATCGCGCGCCGCTGCCAATCATCACCGCACCGTTGACCATGCGGTTCCCCAGCCGCGGGCCAGTCACCGTCACCGCTGTTCCCCACCGCGGCCCGGTCACTCCGCTCGCCGACAACGCGCCGTTTTCACGCGGAAAAAGTCGCAGCATCTTGCGGATCTCGTGGCGGCCATCGGGGCATCCATACATACCTGGCGGACGCCGCACCTCTTGGCTGCGACTACCGCGCCTCCCAGCCCTGTATTGCTGAGAGCCGTCCGAAGCGCTTTTGCAATTGGCGAAACCGCTGCTTTGCCGTTCGGCGAGAGCGCCCAGCGAACGCCTCCGCGCTCTGCACCTGCCAGTACTTAGTACCCGTGGCGTCGAGGCCATCCATCGCTCCGGCCGCCCGCCCGCCCAGCGCCCGTCAGCGCGATGGCCGCGCCGGTTCTCTGGCGCCGCCCAACCTCCGCCCGCCCCGCCCAGCGATGGCATAGCAGCCGCGCCCGCCCCAGCCAGCGCCAACGCGCCGCCAGCGCCCGGTCCAGCTCGCGGCGCCGCCCGGCTCGGGCAGGCAGTCCACGCGGAAGCCTCGATCCAGCGAGTCGGTTTCCGTCATCCCGATCCAGCACAGCTAACGGGGCGTCACCGCGCCGATTTACGGCGAGGGACCCACGGTACCACCGCTGATCTGAGGCCTCGTCTCCGCTCCGCGAGGCCTCGATAGCCTCCGCGCGTTGATCAGCGCCGTCATCATCGCGCTCCGCACCGCCGACGGCAGCCATGGCGCGCCGACCCGAACGCCACCCGATTCGCCAAGATCGACCGCCACTTATGGCGGCGGAAGACCAGCAATTGGCTCAACGGTGTGAGCAGTTTTTAGTGGCGGCGCATACTCACGTCGGGCGCGCTGGCTGGTATCCCCACCTCCGCTAGCCCGGACACAGTACTAAGCCCTCGGCGGGGCGAGGCAGCATGCCCCAGAGGGCTTCCATGACTCTGCCTCGCCGTTTTGGGCCCCGATCCGCGGAAACACTTTGGTGGAACTAACGCCTTCCCTTCACCTCCACGGTTCGAGACTTCGCCGACCGTTTCGAACCACAGGCATGCCGCGTCCGAGCGTGGCAATGCGGCGGGCCGACCTCTTTGTCGGTGGACTTCCGGATCACATCAGCGTGGGCGTGGAGCTTGAGGACGGGATCTCGAGCGGCCATGTACTACGCTGCGCGTTCGGCGCCCAGCGGTGGCCGTCGGCGAGAATCGCCGTCCGGGCGTTGGTGCTACCTGCGAGATCCAGCGAGGTCGGCACTCGAGCTTCCGGCACCTCTCGCTGACGCGGCAGGCGCCATCCGCCGGCTCGCCTCGGATGAGCTACTCGGCGTCGCCCGCGAAGGTTGTGCTTCAGCTGCGGCAGGCCTACGCCCGGCCGCGCCCGCGACTCTTCTACACGGAGGTTCGAGACTACATTCGGAGGGGCGCGTCGCCCGCCGACCTTGCCGCCCGGCTATCCGAAGGTGTTTGGCTGGTTGATCACCTCGAGGAGTTCAGCAAGCGCTTCCCACCTTCAGCTCGAGGGCAGAGCTGTTTGTGCGGCGGGAGAAGTGTTATGACCAGCATATTGGGGCTTAGCCCAATGGGTTTATTTAAGTATCTTAATCATTATTAGGGGCTTAGCCCAATTACAATACAAATACGTGTCTTGTCTCTTACTTTGTCACTGGGATATAGAGCATGTATGATGAGGACATCTCTGACGCAGTTACACCTGCCGCCACTCCTACATCAGTTATGTCATCCGGACCTATAACTAGAGCGCGCGCGAGACAAATAAATGGCCAGGTACCATCACTCCTTTATAAATATAATCTAGCTAATGAGGATATAATATTACGCTCATATTCGGATTTACTTGTACTTATATAGGAATAAAGGAGAGATAAAAGATGAAGACAGTGTGCATTCAGATCAACTGGAGCAACATTCTTGCATGCATGTCACGTCCCATCCATGTACATGCATGAAGTGCACCAAGGGACTTGGATTAACGGGCCAACATCACCACGTGGGTGGGCCTCTGGCTTTCTGCCACGCCACCAGTGCTTGGCGCAACTTCCAGGAAGGCTAACTACTTACGACGAGCAGTCCGATTCGTGGACAACACGTACCGCCTTCGAAACGGAAGCAGTAGCGAAATGTTTCGGCCGCATCATTACCTTTTAATAAATAGCTAGTCTAGGTTAGGGTTTAGACTCGGATTTTATTGTATTGTCTAGCTATCGCTACAATTCACATCTATGAGACGTGTAGGACTATCACGTTGTCAGATCCATAATGAAACTCCAACTTTTCATCTAGTTTGTGTACTCAATTTTTCATCCGCAATTTCAATTACAATTCACCTTTGTTTTTGCTGGTTCTTCGCTTGTTTGCAGGAACTCGAACCTCGTTGTTCAGGTTGATTGTGCCTAAGGCAAGGTCAATAACCATCTGATATTGGTTTAGCGATTGTCGAGGCGTATCGTCGGGTACGGTATAGCCGGATCGTCAAGGTCAAAATCCACCAAATCGAAAATTATCCCACTCTCATCAAAAGATCGGGCCGCCGTCACATCAAGTGATATCAGTTTTCAGGTTCATCGGTGAGAGATTTACTGTTTTCATAGTTTAGTTTATTTTTTCTGTCCTATAAACCCACCAAAAAGCCAAAAAACATTAGATTAGATCATCCTTTACACCTATCTTTTTAGCCTTTAGCAATTTTTGCATCTAGTACTTGCGTAGTTGAATTTTTGGTTGCATCCATCCTACAAATAGTGTTGGTTTAGATTTGTATGAGAAAAATTGTCTACTAGATCAATCTCTTTTTTTCTACCATAGTTTCCGCCGCAAGCTCGTCATAGTCTGGGAAAAACTATCAGAATTGCATCGGATTCTATCAGATTTGCCGATTCCCAGTATCCTTTGTTTTGCATGCAATCCGACGTCCCATTAGTTACACGTCGTTGCTGTCCGACCTGACGCGTACGGCAGCCACGCGTTACATCAGACATCGGTTTCATTGGTGTCTGTCCTCGAGCGCCAGTTTCTTGTTCGCCATAGTGTTCCACTTTATAGCCACGTAGATTTGCTTTGCTCGCCACAGTGCTGCACTTTATAACCACGTAGGTTTGCTTTGTATAGGCAGCATCATCATAATTAAATAAAGCAGTCAGCATCATCTCACAGGTTGTCTCTTGCTTTCTCTGTTTGCTAAGTTCCACGAACACCCCTTCATACCTGTTTGGTCTCATATTTGTGTCCGTGACTTCTACCAGCAGCCGGCCTGAAAGTAAAAAAAAGAAAGAAAAAAAGAAAGAGAAAATCGAAAAAAAAATTGCTGCAAAGTTTTGGCCGGCTAGCGTCATATACATGATACTCGTTGGACCATTTTTTTGTCAACTTGCATTACTTTTTGCTTAATTGTGCCACATATTGTGAGTTGAGGAAACCTTCACCAAGCTCCACTTCCTATATTGCACCTTGTTCGGTCACTTGGTAATCGCTATATCAATCTTTTGATCACTTTTGACATCGCCAACGGCCGACAACCACTGCAGCACGGTAAGAACTGGTAAGAGCTTGGTAATTGCTCGAGAGTTAGAGAACTTTTCCACCGCCTCACTGTAGTTAC
The DNA here is from genome assembly GCA_021605205.1 of Aegilops longissima. Lineage (NCBI taxonomy): Eukaryota > Viridiplantae > Streptophyta > Magnoliopsida > Poales > Poaceae > Aegilops > Aegilops longissima. The sequence continues at coordinate 333,764,337 of CM038677.1, forward strand.
TGTAGGAGCCATATACTTGTGATTTTGTTCTTGTTCCGTCCTAACCATGGCAGGTGACGAAGACAACATGAAAGCCACGGTGGCACGCCTTGAGGAGGATGTGCATGCATACACCAAGCGGTTCACATCGTTCGAGGGCGCACTTGATAAGCGTCTCAAGTCGATCGAGGATAGCAATGAGACGTTCACTCAAACACTTGCATCTATTATGAAACGTCTTGATGCCTAGGATGCCCGTCTGGGTGCCGCCTCCACTTCCGCTCCGCGTCTTCCAGCCACCAACACAGGTCTACAACAAGCTCGTCGGGTACCCCAGGGGACCCGAGGCACCCTCTTTCATACACTGATGCCGTTGACTAGCTCCGTCCTTGCAACGCCAACTCGATAGCCGGCGACATCCAAGATGACAACTATGATGGTGATTCCGAGGATCCTGATGCAGTTAATGATAACAATGATCGTGATCATCGTCGCCTACGCAATAATCAACAAGGTATGAGACGATACCAGCGTCCTCAGGTACGTGGCCATGACGACTCTTTGGATAAAACTAAATTTGTCATGCCTCCTTTTGATGGGAAATATGATCCAGATGTTTATCTTGACTAGGAATTACTAGTTGATCAAAAATTTGCTTGCCATGATTTTCCTGATGATAAAAGAGTTAGGGATGCAACTAGTGAGTTTAGTGATTTTGCTTCTGTTTGGTGGAGAGAACATTGTCGTAAACATCCTTATAATATTCCTGCCACTTGGGAAGCTTTGAAATTAGTAATGCGTCACCGTTTTGTTCCTGGATATTATGAACGTGACTTGCTAAATAAACTACAACGCTTGAACCAAGGATCTAAATCCGTGGAAGACTATTATCAAGAATTGCAAATGGGCATGTTACGTTGTGGTTTAGTTGAGACCGAGGAAGCCTCTATGGCTAGGTTCTTGGGTGGATTGAATAGAGAAATTTATGACATACTTGCTTATAAGGATTATCATTCAATGACCCGTTTATTCCATCTTGCTATACATGTTGAACATGAAGTGCAGTGTCGTTCGAGAATGCGTCCTAATTTTTCTGCAGGTCGTACTTCCACATGGGCGCCGCGCACCCCTGCTGCCCCGTCCACTCGCACCTCTACAACAACACCTGCAACCTCTCGACTGGGGCCTTCTTCATCAACTTCAGCATCACACACTTTGGCACCACTGAAAAGTACTACACAAATTCCAACAAAAAGTTCGTCATCATCGTCCGCTTCCTCCAAAAGAACAAAGGATATCCAGTGCCACACTTGCAAGGGATTTGTGAAGGAAATATGCCCTAGAGGCAATAATAAAGTTATTATTTATTTCCTTATATCATGATAAATGTTTATTATTCATGCTAGAATTGTATTAACCGGAAACATAATACATGTGTGAATACATAGACAAACAGAGTGTCACTAGTATGCCTCTACTTGACTAGCTCGTTGATCAAAGATGGATAAGTTTCCTAGCCATTGACATGGGTTGTCATTTGATTAACGGGATCACATCATTAGGAGAATGATGTGATTGACTTGACCCATTCCGTTAGCTTAGCACTCTATCGTTTAGTATGTTGCTATTGCTTTCTTCATGACTTATAAATGTTCCTATGACTATGAGATCATGCAACTCCCATTTACCGGAGGAACACTTTGTGTGCTACCAAACGTCACAACGTAACTGGGTGATTATAAAGGTGCTCTACAGGTGTCTCTGTAGGTACTTGTTGGGTTGGCGTATTTCGAGATTAGGATTTGTCACTCTGATTGTCGGAGAGGTATCTCTGGGCCCTCTCGGTAATGCACATCACTTAAGCCTTGCAAGCATTGCAACTAATGAGTTAGTTGCGGGATGATGTATTACAGAACGAGTAAAGAGACTTGCTGATAACGAGATTGAACTAGGTATTGAGATACCGACGATCGAATCTCGGGCAAGTAACATACCGATGACAAAGGGAGCAACGTATGTTGTTATGCGGTCTGACCAATAAAGATCTTTGTAGAATATGTGGGAGCCAATATGAGCATCCAGGTTCCGCTATTGGTTATTGACCGGAGACGTGTCTCGGTCATGTCTACATAGTTCTCGAACCCGTAGGGTCCGCACGCTTAACGTTTCGATGACAGTTACATTATGAGTTTATATGTTTTGATGTACCGAAAGTTGTTAGAAGTCCCAGATGTGATCACGGACATGACGAGGAGTCTCGAAATGGTCGAGACATGAAGATTGATATATTGGAAGCCTATGTTTGGATGTCGGAAGTGTTCCGGGTGAAATCGGGATTTTATCGGAGTACTGGGAGGTTACCGGAACCCCCCGGGAGGTTAGTGGGCCATAGTGGGCCTTAGTGGAAGAGAGGAGAGGCGGCCAGGGCAAAGGCCGTGCGCCCGTCCCCCTAGTCCGAATAGGACAAGGAGAGGGGGGCGGCGCCCCCGCTTCCTTCTTCTCCTCCACCTCTTTCCCCCTCCACTCCTAGTCCAACTAGGAAAGAGAGGGAGTCCTACTCCCGGTGGGAGTAGGACTCCTCCTGGCGCGCCCCTCTTGGCCGGCCGCACCTCCCCCCTTGCTCCTTTATATATGGGGGCAGGGGGCACCCTAGAGATACAACAATTGATCGTTTGATCTTTTAGCCGTGTGCGGTGCCCCCCTCCACCATATTCCACCTCAATAATACTATAGCGGTGCTTAGGCGAAGCCCTGCGTCGGTAGAACATCATCATCATCACCACACCGTCGTGCTGACAAAACTCTCCCTCAACACTCGGCTGGATCAGAGTTCGAGGGACGTCATCGGGCTGAACGTGTGCTGAACTCGGAGGTGCCGTGCGTTCGGTACTTGATCGGTCGGATCGTGAAGACGTCGACTACATCAACGCGCTTGTGCTTACGCTTCGCTTCGGTCTCGAGGGTACATGGACAACACTCTCCCTCTCGTTGCTATGCATCACCATGATCTTGCGTGTCCGTAGGAATTTTTTGAAATTACTCGTTCCCCAATGATGGCATCGAGCCAGGTCTTATGCGTAGATGTTATATGCACGAGTAAAACACAAGTGAGTTGTGGGCGATACAAGTCATCTTGCTTACCAAAGCATGTCATACTTTGGTTAGGCGGTATTGTTGGATGAAGCGGCCGGACCGACAATACGCGACGCTTCTGCGAGACCGGTTCTACCGGCGTGCTTTGCACACGTGGCTGGCGGTGTCCGTTTCTCCAACTTTAGTTGAACCGAGTGTAGCTACGCCGGTCCTTGTGAAGGTTAAAACAACACCAACTTGACAAACTATCGTTGTGGTTTTCATGCGTAGGTAAGAAGAAATGGTTCTTGCTCAGCCCGTAGCAGCCACGTAAAACTTGCAACAACAAAGTAGAGGACGTCTAACTTGTTTTTGCAGGGCATGTTGTGATGTGATATGGTCAAGACATGATGCTAAATTTTATTGTATGAGATGATCATGTTTTGTAACCGATTTATCGGCAACTGGCAGGAGCCATATGGTTGTCGCTTTATTGTATGCAATGCAATCGCCTGTAATGCTTTACTTTATCACTAAGCGGTAGCGATAGTCGTAGAAGCATAAGATTGGCGAGGCGACAACGATGCTACGATGGAGATCAAGGTGTCGCGCCGGTGGCGATGGTGATCATGGCGATTGCTTGGAGATGGAGATCACAAGCACAAGATGATGATGGCCATATCATATCACTTATATTGATTGCATGTGATGTTTATCTTTTATGCATCTTATCTTGCTTTGATTGGCGGTAGCATTATAAGATGATCCTCACTAAATTATCAAAGTATAAGTGTTCTCCACGAGTATGCACCGTTGCGAAAGTTCTTCGTGCTGAGACACCACGTGATGATCGGGTGTGATAGGCTCTACGTTCAAATACAACGGGTGCAAAACAGTTGCACACGCGGAATACTCAGGTTAAACTTGATGAGCCTAGCATATAACAGATATGGCCTCGGAACACGGAGACCGAAAGGTCGAGCGTGAATCATATAGTAGATATGATCAACATAGTGATGTTCACCATTGAAACTACTCCATCTCACGTGATGATCGGACATGGTTTAGTTGATTTGGATCACGTGATCACTTAGAGGATTAGAGGGATGTCTATCTAAGTGGGAGTTCTTAAGTAATATGATTAATTGAACTTAAATTTATCATGAACCTAGTACCTGATAGTATCTTGCTTGTCTATGTTGATTGTAGATAGATGGCCCGTGTTGTTGTTCCGTTGAATTTTAATGTGTTCCTCGAGAAAGCAAAGTTGAAAGATGATGGTAGCAATTACACGGACTGTCTCCGTAACTTGAGGATTATCCTCATTCTTTGCCTGAAGAATTACGTCCTGGAAGCACCGCTGGGTGCGAACTGCTGTTGATGCTGGCGACGATGTTAGAGCGTCTGCGCGAGCAAAGGCGATGACTACTCGATAGTTCAATGTGCCATCCTTTGCGGCTTAGAACCGTGACTTCAACGACGTTTTGAACGTCATGGAGCATATGAGATGTTCCAGGAGTTGAAGTTAATATTTCAAGCAAATGCCCGGATTGAGAGATACGAAGTCTCCAATAAGTTCTATAGCTGCAAGATGGAGGAGAATAGTTCTGTCAGTGAGCATATACTCAAAATGTCTGGGTATAATAATCACTGTCGGTGTCAAAACCGGCGGATCTCGGGTAGGGTGTCCCGATCTGTGCGTCAAGGCTGATAGTAATAGGAAGCAAGGGACACAGATGTTTACCCAGGTTCGGGCCCTCTCGATGGAGGTAAAACCCTACTTCCTGCTTGATTAATATTGATGATATGGGCAGTACAAGAGTAGATCTACCACGAGATCGTAGAGGCTAAACCCTAAGAGCTAGCCTATGATGGTATGATTGTAATTGTGATCGGGCTTCTAAGGACCAACCTCTCCGGTTTATATAGACACCGGAGAGGGCTAGGGTTTACATGGAGTCGGTTACAAGGAAGGAAATATAATATCCGGACCGCCAAGCTTGCCTCCACGCCAAGGAAAGTCCCATCCGGACACGGGCCGAAGTCTTGAGTCTTGTATCTTCACGCTTCAATAGTCCGGACGTTTGTACACAGTCCGCTGTCCGGATACCCCTAATCCGGGACTCCTCGGTAGCCCTGAACCGGGCTTCAATGACGATGAGTCCGTAGCAGATATTGTCTTTGGCATTGCAGGGCGGGTTCCTCCTCCGAATACTCCAAGGTAATTATCGAACACTCGAACCGTGTCCGGATCCACAAGATGATCTTCGTATGCCACCGTAGAGAGAATGATGTTTCACAAATGCAATCTGCTGACAACTTTTTAGGCAACGCGACGTGTCACTACGCTCATGTCATTATTTGAACCGTCTTTCCAAAACCAGCCACAACGCATATTGCGAGGCGGTTTCCTTGACACGTCTTGTCAAAGCAGAGATCGTGCCCCCTCATTACGGGATTCTCATCAATACGGGTACGGGTAATCCCACCACATCATTAATCGTGGCGCTTGGGAAGCAAGCGATTCCCAATGGGCAAGTGGGGAGGCGCACCACTTTCGTCGCCTCTATAAAGGGATAAGATTTCCTCATTTTTACCCACGCCTTCTTCCTTCTCTGCCCACTCTTGCCTCCTCGAGCTCCAGCGCCCAAGCCCAAGTCTCCTCCGCACAGCTAGACATGTCCGGAGCAGGAGGCAAGTGGGTGGCTTCCACCGTCGAGGAGAAGCACATCACAGATCTTCGAGCGGCCGGATACTTGGCCGCATACATAGCGCACCGGCTACCGGATGTTGGGCAGGTCATTCCGACCCCAGGACCCCATGAGAGAGTCGTGTTCGTCGCCCACTTCGTCCGTGGGCTGGGATTTCCACTCCATCCCTTCGTACGCGGGCTCATGTTCTACTATGGGCTAGATTTCCATGATCTAGCCCCGAATTTCGTCCTCAACATCTCGGCGTTCATCGTCGTTTGCGAGGCTTTCCTCCGCATCCGGCCTCACTTCGGCCTGTAGCTGCAAATCTTCTGCGTGAAGCCAAAGATTGTACGCGGCCAACAAGCGGAGTGCGGAGGGGCCATGGTGGGCAAGATGCCTAACGTCACCTGGCTGGATGGCTCATTTGCGGAGACCGTAAAAGGATGGCAATCGGGGTGGTTCTACATCACTGAGCCGTGCGGCGTCAACTGGGCGGCGGCCCCCGGGTTCTGATCCGGAATCCCTATGTGGCTCACCTCCTGGGAAAAGAAGGGCCTGTCCTGGGGCGATTCCACGGAGCTGGTCGGACTCAATACATGCATCAAAAGCATGAAGGACAAGAACATCAAGCTCATCAATGTGATCCAGGTCATGCTCGTTCACCGGATCCTGCCCTGCCAAAGGCGGGCGGTAAATCCGTGGGAGTTCGTCCCGGCCGAACACTAGACGCTCCGGAAGCTCTACGGCATGACGCACAAAGGCGCATGGAAAGTGTTGTTCAAGGCCTCCGAAGTACCTCCTCCCACATCCGAGGACCGCGGACTTCATGTAGCTGACCCCGAATCCGTGAGTTTTGGGACCACCACGGGTTTAGTTTTTCCCAATACATTCATTGGGTAGTTTTAAGTATTTATATATATTTGCCTCAGGACTATGTGAAGACAGCGGAGCAGATTGATGTCCGACTCCGTTCTGCGGAAGATCCAGCGGATGCTCTCCTGACGGAGATGCTAGTCCCGACACCGCACATGGTGCCGGAGAAGAAGGCGAAAAGAAGGCCCGGGGACCGGGAAGGGTCTCCGGCGAAGGTTGCGTCAAGCCTCGTCCAAGACGGCGAGGCGGACTCCTCCACGAAGGGGAGGAGGAAGAAGAAGAAGACGCCCCCTCCGGGAAGGATGAGGGGCCCGGCGAAGCGGGCCAGGGGGCCGGAAAAGGCCCTTGGCGCAAGGCTGTTTTTCCTCTATCGTCTGATGACGACGAGACACATTCCTCCCGCGGAGGCGGGGGGAATCAAGAAGAAATTCCACCTCCCCGCACTAGGGGGGAGAAGAAGAGAAAAGCCGCCCCGGAGGGGGAGGCTAGGGCGTCCAAGAAGGGAAAGGTAACCCTTCCGGACTATTCTGCCATGGCCGCTTACAGCGAGAAGGGGTGGCTGCCCCGGGGGCAGCCCCCGGTGCGAACGTAAGTGTTCACATCCTATCATGGTTTCACTTCATAGTTTTTATACTTATAGTGCCGAACATATATGCAGTCCGGCCAGGGCTCACCCCGAGGAATCCTCCTCCGGGTCCATGAGCGATTCAGCGATAAATTCGCTCCCGACCATCCACTACCCCTCCACACGCGGATGACACGGAGGTGTTGTCCCGAAGGCTCTCAGGGCAGGGGAGGTGACTCTAGAAACGCCCCACGGCGGGATTCCAGATGTCGGGCATGCGGGGTTCAAGATCCCCGCGGATCGCGTCAACGAGAGTCGCAACAAGGCGGACTCCCGACCGAACACTGCCCCGGAACCTCCAACGGTTCCGGACTTGGGCACGCAGCCCCTCGTTAAGGAGGGCGAGCCGCCCGTGCCGAGGACTTCCTTCGCATCAACGGCGCCGGATAGTCTGGTGGAAGCGCTTCGAGGCGCTTCCATGGAAGAAGAGCACCGTACTCTTATGAGTGTGGTGATTCAAAAGGTCCTGTCCGCCAAAAGCGGTCTAACTGAAGCCTGCACAAGCCTCCTGATGGGCTTTGAGGTAAGTAATAAAAATGTATAAAATTACCACCCGATAGGTAGTAGCCCCTGATACTCTGTTTGGTGTTCGGAAAGAAAAGCCAAACGGAGGGTCAATTATAATCCGTAGGAGTCTAATAATAAGTATTGTTGTGAATAAGCAGGCTGTCTTGCTTCTCTGCTGCTGCCCGTCTTGCCGAGGTTGCCGAATCAAGCGGCACTGAGCGGCGCAGGAGAGCTCGTCCTCACGAAGAGGCAGCTCGAAGAGAACAAGGGTAAGTAATTACCGCTCTTATGCATTTAAGGATGGGCATAATTGATGAGTCTAACACCTAAGTGTCGTGACCATGTAACAGGGGCCACCGCCGAGGTAGCGTCCCTGAAGAAGGCGTTGTCCGAGGCCAAAAACAAGGCGGCCTCGGAGTGTAAGGAGCGCGAAAAGCAAAGTGCTAGAGTGGGCGAGGTACAGCGGGAGCTCCAGGACCTCAGCAAGAAGTGCGAGTCCGTGGATCATGAGCTGAAGGCGAAGGAGGCCGAGCTTGCGAAGGCCCTTGTGAATTTGAAAGATGCTAAGGCCGAAGCCGAGAAAGAACAGCAGGAGATCCAGGAGGCCAAAAAGATAGCATCGGGTAAGGAATTTGTTATGCAAAGCAAACATGTGGAGGAGGCGTTTCTTTTACTTACTCGAATACGGAGCTCTCCAGGGGCATTTGTAGATCTGCCACGCAGCGTCTCAGACATTGCGGAGTTCTACCGTGCCCAGGAGGGGAGCTCAACGAAGAAGTTGTTCTGGTCCCAGTATGCTGGGGCCGATCATCCGATGCCTCTGAGCGACCAACTGAAGCAGTTGGTCGAACTCCACAGGGCGGCCGAACTGGCTATGAAGGACTTCATAGTCAGGATGTTGCCTTGTGAGCTACTGCCCAGTAGCTACTTTGGCATGATCAAGCAAATGGTGGATGCCTGCCCGCGGCTTGAAGTGATCAAGCGATCCGTTTGAATCGAAGGTGCCTGCCGAGCTTTTGCCCGCGTCAAGGTGCATTGGGGCAAGCTGGATGCGGAGAAGCTGGTCAAGGATGGGCCGCCGGAGGGTAAAACGCATCGCCAACCCGAAATGTACTACGATGGCGTGATGAAGGGTGCTCGTCTCGTCGCCAATGAGTGTACCAAGGACGCCATATTTGAATGAATTCACTTCTGTCATGTTTGTAATTAAATACGAAGTTACTTGCGCTATGTAGCGCTTTTGTTATTTAAAATATTACCTTCTGTGCGGCTGTTTATAAAATCCGAAAGTAGGCGGTGTCGGCTTCCGCCCCACGTGACCATCCTTTGGGGTGTTCGTGGAAAACCCGGACACTCTTTACGCAAATGTTTGGTCCCTTAAGGAGGTGTCCGGCGTAGCGAACAAGGCAATCGGACTATGCGGCTTTATAACTTTCACTTAGCCATAGAAGTCTACAATTTTAAATTTTGGCGAAGCCCCTAGAATCCGGAAGACCAAATCGAGGCGCTATACACGCCTAGATCGGACGAAGCCGATTTATCACCTAAAGCGGAAAATCTTTAAGGATTTTAAAACCTCTCGAACAGCGACCAACTCTCGCCACATCATGCGGTCGGTTTTGGCTTTCTCTCTTGAGGTGCTCGTCCTAAGAACGGGACACAATCATGAGAGTTCTCCTGCGCTACCTTAGACGATATAACGGAACGTAAGGCACCAAAACAAGGGAGCCGGGCTATCCCAGCTCAGAGACCCAAGACATGATTCGAGCCGATGCATATAGTGCTATAAGTTCGGGTGCCGCCTTTGTTGAAAGTGTTAGGACTTTAGTTCTTGTATAGCGAGGCGCCAAAAGAAGCCCCTGGCAAACCGGCCGCACCAAGGTGTACGGATGCAATATCAAATAAACATGTATAAGAGAGAAAAATGCTCAAACAAGGATAATAAGCCGACGCTATATATAATCTCCCATTGACGAAAAATACGTTTAAGCGTACATTTACAATGGGTGCGTTAAGCAGAGATAAAATAGGACTATTTGACACGTCCTATCGAGGGGCAGGCTGTGTTCAGGTAGATAAAGCAGGTATAATGATCATAAATAGATTCCACATGGGTATTTCCTTCTGTGCACAACGTCTATTGCCTCCTTGGATATCTCTTCCCTATAAGTCCGGTAATTCGGCTCTTCCGAGGATGCTGCGCCAACGCGGTGTCTTGAAAGGTAAGAGGGAAAGAGTATGAAAGTATGTGGTGGTTACCCGCAATATTGACTGAGTTGTTGATGCGCCTCCGCCTATGCCCATGGTATTTTAAGTGCGTAATTGTGTGCACGTGGCACGAATGCTGCTTTGATGGGGCTTAAGCGGAGGCCGGGCTGCTAGTCACGCTCTTGCCATGCCTGATGATCCTGCTGCGGGGTGCTCCGGACTCGCTTGACTGTGCTCGAAGTTGTTGTCGCCGGATTGGTTTGTCGGAGAAGGCCGCATTGTACTTCCGCCGCAAGGGCTGCGAGATGTTCTTACATTCATAGGGGCGGTCCATATTTCCGTTCACCATTATGACCCCGTGGTCTGGCATCTTGAGCTTGAGATATGTGTAGTGTGGTACCGCATTGAATCTGGCGAATGCGGTTCGTCCGGCGGTGCATGGTAACCACTGCGGAAGGGGACGATATCGAAGATTAACTCCTCGCCGAAGTTATCAGGAGATCCAAGACCACTTCAATGTTATAGAGCCCGTCTGGCGGGCCTATACTCGAGGATTACACCTTTAAAGGTGGTTTTAGTGGGCTTGATCCTTGAAGGGTCAATGCCCATTTTTTTCTTGTGTCACCTGGTAAAGCGAGTTCAGTTGCTGCCACGAATCCATAAGGACGCGTGTGAGGTGGAATCCGTCAATGATTGGGTCTAGGACCAATGCGGCCGAGCCGCCGTGACGGATGCTAGTAGGGTGATCCCTACGATCGAAAGTGATCGGACAAGCTGACCATGGGTTGAATTTGGGGCGATGGCTCCATCGCATAGACGTCTCTTAGTGCCCGCCTGCGTTCCGCTGGGGATGTGCGTGGCGTAGATCATGTTGACCGTTTTCACTTGGGGGAATTTCTTCCGTCCCCGTGTTCGACGTCGGGGCTCCTCGTCATCGTCGCTATGCAGCCCCTTGTCCTTGTCTTCGGCGTTTATCTTGCCGGCCTGTTTGAATACCCAGCAATCTCTATTGGTGTGGTTGGCTGGCTTGTCCGGGGTGCCATGAATTTAGCACGAGCGCTCCAGTATGCGGTCCAGACTGGATGGTCCTTGATTATTTCTTTTGAACGGCTTCCTCCGCTGACCGGGCTTGGATCCACTGAATCTGGCGTTGACTGCCGTGTCTTCGGTGTTGTCGCCGTTATTCCGTCGCTTATGTCTGTTACGCCGTGGCTTGCCGTTATTGTCGCGGCCATCCGAATCGCCAGGCTGTGGTGTAGTGCTGCTGCGGGCCAACCAACTGTCCACGCCCGCGCAAAAGCGGGTCATTAGTGTTGTGAGAGCTGCCATGGACTTGGGTTTTTCCTGGCCGAGGTGTCGAGCGAGCCACTCGTCACAGATATTATGCTTGAAAGCCGCTAGGGCTTGGCGTCCAGACAATCAACTATTTGGTTCCCTTTAGTTAGGAACCGAGTCCGAATTTCTGGCTGACTCTTCGGCTATTGAGTGATGTGGCTCAAGTCATCGGCGTCGGTGGTCGCACATATGTGCCACGGAAGTTGTCGAGGAATCGTCTTCCGAGTTTTCCCAACGCCAAAGGAATTTCTTGGCAGCTGTTTAGCCGGTGCGGGCTGGTCCTTTGAGCTTAAGGGGAAGATATTTGATGGCGTGCAGATCATCTCCGCGGGCCATGTGAATGTGGAGAAGAAAATCTTCGATCCATACTGCGGGGTCTGTTGTGCCATCGTATGATTCGATGTTTACGGGTTTAAACCCTTACGAATTCATGATCCATTACTCGTAAGTGAAGCGGAGGGGTCTTGCGCGCGCCTGCGTGCGGGCTATGTGGCTACGCAGGTCGAATTGCTCTGGGTGGCTATATTCGGCCCGGCCAGACTTGTTGAAGGTGTGTCCGGCGTGACGGTCCTCGTAGCGTACCGAGGCGCGCCCCCTCGATCCGTAGATCGATCTTGGCTGTCCTGTTTTGTTGCCCCGGGCCGTAGTATGTTGGCGTGGGGTGTTGGCTGGTATCGCGGACTGGTATGTTTTTATCCCGCCACGAGGTGGCCGGTCAGCCGTATGGTGCTCGAGTCCGTATTCCTCGGCTGCCGGGACTTCCGCCCATCTATCTCGTGAGCAAATCTTGATCAACTTGGAGTTCTTCTTGTTTCTTTTTCAGGCTCTCGCGGTGGCTATAAGCCGACGTTTGAAGCGCCCTGCTCTCACGGGATCCTCGAGCACGCCGAACTTGTCGCCGCCGAGGCTAATCTCGTCTTCGGAGGGGGCATGTAGCTATCCTCCTCCGGGTATTAAATGCTGTCGCTTTGTTCTTCCGGGCTGACCTGCTCATCCTCCTGTTCGGCCTGTTCGAAGGCGGGCTGATCAGGGTTGTATTATTCTTCGGCACCATTTGGATTGTTTTCATCTCCTGGGCTGGTATTGGTGTGGGGGGCTCGGAGTGGCGCCGACGGCGCCCATTCTTTGCTTTTTTCCCTGAGGTTTTATCCTTCGTTGCCTCATCGCCATTTGTTTCCTTCAGAGTGTCCACCATATATATATATCATAAGAAGAGGTGGCTGTCCACCGCCCAGTGAGCGGTGGTTCATGTTCTTCTCCTGCATCTTCGTCCATACCGTCGATGTCTTTGGAGTCGAAGTTCAGTACCTCGGTTAAGTCATCGACCGTGGCAATGAAGTGGGTGGTGGGTGGGCAACGAATTCCTTCATCGTCTGCCTCCCACTCGAGCCGGACATAGTTTGGCGAAGAGCCTCGACAAAGAGAGAGACTTTAATGAGTCAAAGATGTCGCCAAAGGGCGAGTCTTTGGAAGATATCCGCAGCGGTGAACTCCATTACGGAGCCCTTCCTGGCCCGACGGGCTCGGGAGTGTGCGGACTGGAACCGACGTCCGGATACGAATCCAGGGGTTCGGAGTCGCGGGCCACCGCAGAGGTAAGACCCGTGTTCCGCTCCACCACCGATGAGGGCGCGACCTGGGGGTGGGGTCCATCCCTCCGTCCTTAGGCAGCGCAGCCTACTCCGGATCTAGGTCCGGAGATACTACGGGGGCGATACCCCGAGCTTCGTCCAATGGCAGGTCTAAGCCGTGCTCGTCGGGACTGTTCGGTTCTCCTGGCATAGGCCCAAATCCATCGAAGATCAAGTCTCCACGGATGTCCGCCGTGTAGTTCAGTTTCGAACGACACGGTGGCGGGCGAGTTGTCGATCTGCTCCGGATGGCTGCGAGTTGGCCATGATCTTGAAGCCGCCGAACACGAAGACCTGTCCGGGAGGAAAGTCTCTACTGGACAGCCGTTGAAGATGATTGAAGGATCCATCGAGCTCGACGGCGACGACACGCAGGAACTCTCAATGAAAGCACCAATGTCGATTGTCAAAACGGCGGATCTCGGGTAGGGGGTTCCGATCTGTGCGTCAAGGCTGATGGTAACAGGAAGCAAGGGATATAGATGTTTACCCAGGTTCGGGCCCTCTCGATGGAGGTAAAACCCTACTTCCTGCTTGATTAATATTGATGATATGGGCAGTACAAGAGTAGATCTACCACGAGATCGTGGAGGTTAAACCCTAAGAGCTAGCCTATGATGGTATGATTGTAATTGTGATCGGGCTTCTAAGGACCAACCTCTCTAGTTTATATAGACACCGGAGAGGGCTAGGGTTTACATGGAGTCGGTTACAAGGAAGGAAATATAATATCCGGATCGACAAGCTTGCCTACCACGCCAAGGAAAGTCCCATCCGGACACGGGCTGAAGTCTTGAGTCTTGTATCTTCACGCTTCAATAGTCCGGACGTTTGTACACAGTCCGGCTGTCTGGATACCCCCTAATCCAGGACTCCCTCAATCACTTGATTCAACTGGGAGTTAATATTCCGGATGATAGCGTCATTGACAGAATTCTCCAATCACTGCCACCAAGCTACAAGAGCTTCGTGATGAACTATAACATGCAAGGGATGGATAAGACGATTCCCGAGCTCTTTGCAGTGGTAAAGGCTGTGGAGGTAGAAATCAAGAAGGAGCATCAAGTGTTGATGGTCAATAAGACCACCATTTCAAGAAAAGAGCAAAGGGAAGAAGAAGGGAACTTCAAGAAGAACAACAAGCAAGTTGTTTGCTCGGGAGAAGAAACCCAAGTCGGACCTAAGCACGAGATTGAGTGCTTCTACCGCAAGCGATAGTCCTTTGGAAGCGGAGCTGCCCCAGTATTTGGCGGATAAGAAGGATGGCAAGGTGAACAAAGGTATATGTGATATACATGTTATTGATGTGTACCTTACTAATGCTCGCATGATAGCACACAGGAATTTATCTTGGTTACATTGCTAATATTTGCAACTCGAAATAGGGCTCTGATTAAGTGAAGATTGGCTAAGGACAAGGTGACGATGCTGGCGTGGGAAATGGTTCCAAAGTCGATGTGATCGCGGTCGGCACGCTACCTCTACATCTACCTTGGGATTAGTATTAGACCTAAATAATTGTTATTTGGTGCGGCGTTGAGCATGAACATTATATCTGGATCTTGTTTGATGCGAGACGGTTATTCATTAAATCATAGAATAATGGTTGTTCTATTTATATGAGTAATATCCTTTATGGTCATGCACCCTTGAAGAGTGGTCTATTTTTGTTGAATCTCGATAGTGGTGATACACATATTCATAATATTGAAGCCAAAAGATGCAGAGTTGATAATGATAGTGCAAATTATTTGTGGTAATTGCCGTTTAGGTCATATCGATTGTAAAGCGCATGAAGAAACTCCATACCGATGGACTTTTGGAACCACTTGATTATGAATCACTTGGTACTTGCGAACCGTGCCTCATGGGCAAGATGACTAAAACACCGTTCTCCGGTACTATGGAGAGAGCAACAGATTTGTTGGAGATCATACATACAGATGTATGTGGTCCAATGAATGTTGAGGGTCGTGGCGGACATCGTTATTTTCTCCCCTTCACAGATGATTTAAGCAGATATGGGTATATCTACTTAATGAAACATAAGTCTGAAACGTTTGAAAAGTTCAAAGAATTTCAGAGTGAAGTTGGAAATCATCGTAACAAGAAAATAAAGTCTCTACGATCGGATCGTGGAGTAGAATATTTGAGTTACGAGTTTGGTCTACATTTGAAAAAATGCGGAATAGTTTCGCAGCTCACGCCACCCAGAACACCACAGCGTAATGGTGTGTCTGAATGTCGTAATCGTACTTTACTAGATATTGCGCGATCTATGATGTCTCTTACTGATTTACCGCTATCGTTTTGGGGTTATGCTTTAGAGACGGCCGCATTCACGTTAAATAGGGCACCATCAAAATCCGTTGAGACAACGCCTTATGAATTGTGGTTTGGCAAGAAACCAAAGTTGTCGTTTCTGAAAGTTTGGGGCTGTGATGTTTATGTGAAAAAGCTTCAACCTGATAAGCTCGAACCCAAATCGAAGAAATGTGTCTTCATAGGATACCCAAAGGAGACTGTTGGGTACACCTTCTATCACAGATCTGAAGGCAAGACTTTTGTTGCTAAATTCGGAGTTTTTCTAGAGAAGGAGTTTCTCTCGAAAGAAGTGAGTGGGGGGAAAGTAGAACTTGATGAGGTAACTATACCTGCTCCCCTATTGGAAAGTAGTTCATCGCAGAAACTGGTTTCTGTGACACCTACACCAATTAGTGAGGAAGTTAATGATGATGATCATGAAACTTTAGATCAAGTTGTTACTGAACCTCGTAGGTTAACCAGAGTAAGATCCGCACCAGAGTAGTACGGTAATCCTGTTCTGGAAGTTATGTTACTAGACCATGACGAACCTACGAACTATGAAGAAGCGATGGTGAGCCCAGATTCCGCAAAATGGCTTGAGGCCATGAAATCTGAGATGGGATTCATGTATGAAAACAAAGTGTGGACTTTGGTTGACTTGCCCGATGATCGGCAAGCAATTGAGAATAAATGGATCTTCAAGAAGAAGACGGATGCTGACGGTCATGTTACTGTCTATAAAGCTCGACTTGTTGCGGAAGGTTTTCGACAAGTTCAAGGGGTTGACTACGATGAGACCTTCTCACCCATAGCGATGCTTAAGTCTGTCCGAATCATGTTAGCAATTGCCGCATTTTATGATTATGAAATTTGGCAAATGGATGTCAAAACTGCATTCCTGAATGGATTTCTAGAAGAAGAGTTGTATATGATGCAACTGGAAGGTTTTGTCGATCCAAAGGGAGCTAACAAAGTGTGCAAGCTCCAACGATCCATTTATGGACTGGTGCAAGCCTCTCGGAGTTGGAATAAACGCTTTGATAGTGTGATCAAAGCATTTGGTTTTGTATAGACTTTTGGAGAAGCCTGTATTTACAAGAAAGTGAGTGGGAGCTCTGTAGTATTTCTAATATTATATGTGGATGACATATTGCTGATTGGAAATGATATAGAATTTCTAGATAGCATAAAGGGATACTTGAAGAAGACTTTTTCAATGAAAGACCTTGGAGAAGCTGCTTATATATTGGGCATCAAGATCTATAGAGATAGATCAAGACGCTTAATTGGACTTTCACAAAGCACATACCTTGACAAAGTTTTGAAGAAGTTCTAAATGGATCAAGCAAAGAAAGGGTTCTTGCCTGTGTTACAAGGTGTGAAGTTGAGTAAGACTCAATGCCCGACCACTGCAGAAGATAGAGAGAAGATGAAAGATGTTCCCTAAGCTTCAGCCATAGGCTCTATCATGTATGCAATGTTGTATACCAGACCTGATGTATGCCTTGCTATAATTTTAGCATGGAGGTACCAAAGTAATCCAGGAGTGGATCACTGGACAGCGGTCAAGAACATCCTAAAATACCTGAAAAGGACTAAGGATATGTTTCTCGTTTATGGAGGTGACAAAGAGCTCATCGTAAACGGTTACGTTGATGCAATCTTTGACACTGATCCGGACGATTCTAAATCGCAAACCGGATATGTGTTTACATTGAGCGGTGGAGCTGTCGATTGGTGCAGTTCTAAACAAAGCGTCATGGCGGGATCTACGTGTGAAGCGGTGTACATAGCTGCTTCGGAAGCAGCAAATGAAGGAGTCTGGATGAAGGAGTTCATATCCGATCTAGGTGTCATACCTAGTGCATCGGGTCCAATGAAAATCTTTTGTAACAATACTGGTGCAATTGCCTTGGCGAAGGAATCTAGATTTCACAAGAGAACCAAGCACATCAAGAGACGCTTCAATTCCACCTGGGATTTAGTCCAGGTGGGAGACATAGAAATTTGCAAGATACATACGAATCTGAATGTTGTAGACCCGTTGACTAAGCCTCTTCCACGAGCAAAACATGATCAGCACCAAGGCTCCATGGGTGTTAGAATCATTACTGTGTAATCTAGATTATTGACTCTAGTGCAAGTGGTAGACTGAAGGAAATATGCCCTAGAGGCAATAATAAAGTTATTATTTATTTCCTTATAACATGATAAATGTTTATTATTCATGCTAGAATTGTATTAACCGGAAACATAATACATGTGTGAATACATAGACAAACAGAGTGTCACTAGTATGCCTCTACTTGACTAGCTCGTTGATCAAAGATGGTTAAGTTTCCTAGCCATTGACATGGGTTGTCATTTGATTAACGGGATCACATCATTAGGAGAATGATGTGATTGACTTGACCCATTCCGCTAGCTTAGCACTCGATCGTTTAGTATGTTGCTATTGCTTTCTTCATGACTTATACATGTTCCTATGACTATGAGATTATGCAACTCCCGTTTACCGGAGGAACACTTTGTGTGCTACCAAACATCACAACGTAACTAGGTGATTATAAAGGTGCTCTACAGGTGTCTCAGAAGGTACTTGTTGGGTTGGCGTATTTCGAGATTAGGATTTGTCACTCCGATTGTCGGAGAGGTATCTCTGTGCCCTCTCGGTAATGCACATCACTTAAGCCTTGCAAGCATTGCAACTAATGAGTTAGTTGTGGGATGATGTATTACAAAACAAGTAAAGAGACTTGCCGGTAACGAGATTGAACTAGGTATTGAGATACCGACGATCGAATCTCGGGCAACTAACATACCGATGACAAAGGGAATAACGTATGTTGTTATGCGGTCTGACCGATAAAGATCTTCGTAGAATATGTGGGAGCCAATATGAGCATCCAAGTTCCGCTATTCGTTATTGACCGGAGACGTGTCTCGGTCATGTCTACATAGTTCTCGAACCCGTAGGGTCCACACGCTTAACGTTTCGATGACAGTTATATTATGAGTTTATATGTTTTGATGTACCGAAAGTTTTTTGGAGTCCCGGATATGATCACGGACATGACGAGGAGTCTCGAAATGGTCGAGACATGAAGATTGATATATTGGAAGCCTATGTTTGGATGCCAGAAGTGTTCCGGGTGAAATCGGGATTTTACCGGAGTACCGGGAGGTTACCGGAACCCCCCGGGAGGTTAATGGGCCATAGTGCTCCTTAGTGGAAGAGAGGAAAGGTGTCCAGGGCAAGGGCCGCGCGCCCATCCCCCCTAGTCCGAATAGGACAAGGAGAGGGGGGCGGCGCCCCCCCCCCCTTCCTTCTTCTCCTCCACCTCTTTCCCCCTCCACTCCCAGTCCAACTAGGAAAAGGGAGGGAGTCCTACTCCCGGTGGGAGTAGGACTCCTCCTGGCGCGCCCCTCTTGGCCGGCTGCACCTCCCCCCTTGCTCCTTTATATATGGGGGCAAGGGGGGCACCCTAGAGATACAACAATTGATCGTTTGATCTTTTAGCCGTGTGCGGTGCCCCCCTCCACCATAGTCCACCTCGATAATACTGTAGCGGTGCTTAGGCGAAGCCTGCGTCGGTAGAACATCATCATTGTCACCACGCCGTCGTCGTCTTGTGAAACTCTCCCTCAACACTCGGCTGGATCGAAGTTCGAGGGACGTCATCGGGCTGAACGTGTGCTGAACTCGGAGGTGCTGTGCGTTCGGTACTTGATCGGTCGGATCGTGAAGACATACGACTACATCAACCGCGTTGTGCTTATGCTTCCGCTTTCGGTCTACGAGGGTACGTGGACAACACTCTTCCCTCTCGTTGCTATGCATCACCATGATCTTGCGTGTGCGTAGGAATTTTTTTTGAAATTACTACGTTCCCCAACAATTTGGCCATGTCATGAAGGAGTGTCCTAATAAGCGTGTATTGATCATTCATGAAGACGACGAGTACGACTCCGCTAGTGATTTTTATGAAAACACATATGCCTTGCTTGCTACACATGAAGACGATGACACAAGACCGGAGCAAGAGGAAGAACATGTGACCGCTGACGACGCTGATAAGTACATGAGTCTTATATCACACCGTGTACTTAGTGCTCAGATTGTCAAAGCAAAGAAGGATAAAGGTCACAACCTCTTCCACATCAAAGGAGTCGTCAAGGAGCGTTCCCTTCACATAATCATTGATGGAGGGAGTTGTAACAATTTAGGAAGCATTGACATGGTGGAGAAGCTCTCCCTACCTTCGCGACAACATCCACAACCTTACTACATTCAATGGTTTAATGATGGTGGAAAGGTAAAGGTAACACGCATGGTGAGAGTTCCTTTTTCTTTAGGTTCATACCATGATACTATTGATTGCGATATTGTGCCTATGCAAGCTTGTTCTATGTTACTAGGAAGGCCATGGCAATATGATAAACAATGTTTACATGATGGTAGAACTAATCAGTACACTCTCACACATAAAGGGAAGAAAATCATTCTACACCCTATGTCTCCTGAGCAAATTTTAAAAGATGATCTTGCTAGGGCTAGTAGAAACACAAATATTTAGCGTACTAAATCTGAAAATCAGAAAGTTGTTGATGAGTTAGAACAATTTAATAAGATGCACAAATCTGATCCTTGCACATCTAAAGAAATTAAATTGAAAGGTGCTTCTTTCTTAGCTACACGTGCTGAAATTTTTGAGTTAGATGCTCATACTGATGAATGTTATGCTCTTATTTGCAAAGAAGTTTTGTTTTCATTTGAGGATATGCCTTCTTCTTTGCCTCCTGTTGTAGCTAACCTTTTGCAGGAGTATCATGATGTTTTCCCAAAGGAAGTACCACCGGGGCTGCCACCTATGAGAGGAATTGAACACCAAATTGACTTGATACCTGGTGCCTCACTACCCAACCGTGCGCCATACCGGACTAATCCCGAGGAGACTAAGGAGATTCAGCGACAAGTTCAAGAACTACTCGAAAAAGGTTACATTCGTGAATCACTTAGTCCATGTGCTATACCAATTTTACATGTTCCTAAAAAAGACGGTACTTCACGTATGTGTGTTGATTGTAGAGCCATCAATAATATTACAATTCGATATCGTCATCCTATTCCTAGATTAGATGACATGCTTGATGAACTCAGTGGCTCAGTTGTGTTTTCTAAAGTGGACTTGCGTAGTGGCTACCATCAAATTCGTATGAAACTAGGTGATGAATGGAAAACTGCTTTCAAAACTAAATTTGCTGTATATGAGTGGTTAGTTATGCCTTTTGGATTGACTAATGCACCTAGTACTTTCATGAGACTAATGAATGAAGTCTTGCGAGCTTCCATTGGATGATTTGTGGTAGTATACTTCGATGATATTCTGATTTATAGTAAGTCACTAGAGGAACACTTGGACCATTTGCGTGCTATTTTTTCTGCTCTACGTGATGCACGTTTATTTGGTAACATTGAGAAGTGCACTTTTTGCACAGATCGAGTCGCTTTTTTTGGCTATGTTGTGACAGCACAGGGAATTGAAGTTGATAAAGCCAAGGTTGAAGTGATCCAGAGTTGACCGACCCCTAACTCGGTCACACAGGTACGAAGTTTTCTTGGACTTGCTGGGTTCTACACCGGTTCGTGAAAGATTTTAGTACCATCGCAGCGCCGCTCAACGAGCTCACAAAGAAAAATGTGCCATTTGTTTGGAGCGACGCACAAGAGGAAGCCTTCACTATTCTTAAAGATAAGCTTACACACGCCCCTTTGCTGCAATTACCTGATTTCAATAAGATGTTTGAATTAGAATGTGATGCTAGCAGCATTGGTTTAGGCGGTGTTTTATTGCAAGAAGGCAAACCGGTAGCATATTTTAGTGAAAAAGTCAATGGGCCTAGTTTGAATTATTCAACATATGATAAAGAACTTTATGCACTAGTTCGGACTTCGGAGACATGGCAACATTATTTATGGCCTAAGGAGTTTGTCATACATTCTGATCATGAATCACTCAAGCATATTAGAAGTCAAAGCAAACTGAACCTTAGACATGCAAAATGGGTTGAATTTATTGAATCTTTTCCTTATGTTATTAAGCACAAGAAAGGGAAGGAGAATGTTATTGCCGATGCATTGTCTAGGCGCTATACCATGTTATCACAACTTGACTTCAAAATTTTTGGACTTGAAACTATAAAAGAGCAATATGCTAATGATGTCGATTTTAAAGATATTTTGCTCAATTGCAGAGAGGGTAGAACTTGGAACAAGTTCATCGTTAATGACGGATTTGTTTTTCATGCTAATAAGCTATGCATCCCAGATAGCTCTGTTCGTCTTTTGTTGTTACAAGAGGTACATGGCGGAGGACTTATGGGACATTTCGGTGTTAAAAAGACAGAAGACATCCTTGCTGGTCATTTCTTCTGGCAAAAAATGATACGGGATGTGGAGAGATATGTTGCACGCTACACGACATGCCAAAAAGCTAAGTCACGACTAAACCCACATGGTTTATATATGCCTCTTCCTGTTCCTAGCACTCCTTGGGAAGCTATATCTATGGACTTTGTATTAGGACTGCCTAGAACACGACGGGGAAGGGATAGTATATTTGTTGTTGTCGATAGATTCTCTAAGATGGCACATTTTATACCTTGTCATAAAACTGACGATGCTACTCACATTGCTGATTTGTTCTTTCACGAAGTAGTTCGTTTGCATGGTGTGCCAAATACAATAGTTTTTGATCGTGACACAAAATTTCTTAGCCACTTTTGGAGGGTGTTGTGGACAAAATTGGGGACTAAGCTTTTATTTAGTACTACATGTCATCCTCAAACAGATGGTCAAATTGAAGTGGTTAATTGAACATTGTCTACTATGCTTAGGGCTGTTTTGAAAAAGAACTTAAAAATGTGGGAAGAATGTTTACCTCATGTAGAGTTTGCTTATAATCGTTCAGTTCATTCTACCACAAAGTTATGCCCTTTTGAGATTGTTTATGGATTTATACCTCATGCACCAATTGATTTATTACCTATTCCATCTTCGGAGAAGGTAAACCTTGATGTTAAAGAACGTGCTGAATTAGTATTGAAAATGCATGAGACGACTAAGAAAAATATTGAACGCATGAATGCCAAGTATAAACTTGCTGGTAGTCAGGGTAGGAAAAGTATTGTGTTTGAACCAGGTGATTTAGTATGGTTACATTTTGCGAAAAGACCGCTTCCCTGATTTACGAAAATCAAAGTTAATGCCTCGTGCGGATGGACCTTTTAAGGTGATAGAAAAAATTAATGAGAATGCGTATAAGCTTGATTTGCCTGCAGAATTTCGGGTTACTCCCACATTTAATGTTGCAGATTTAAAGCCTTATTTGGGTGAGGACGAAGAAATACCGTCGAGGACGACTTCATTTCAAGAAGGGGGGGGGGGGGATGATGAGGACATCTCTGACGCAGTTACACCTGCCGCCACTCCTACATCAGTTATGCCATCCGGACCTATAACTAGAGCGCGCGCAAGACAAATAAATGGCCAGGTATTATCGCAACTTTATAAAAATAATCTGGCTAATGAGGATATAATATTACGCTCATATCGGATTTACTTGTACTTAGGAATAAAGGAGAGATAAAAGATGAAGACAGTGTGCATTCAGATCAAATGGAGCAACATTCTTGCATGCATGTCACGTCCCATCCATGTACATGCATGAAGTGCACCAAGGGACATGGATTAACGGGCCAACATCACCACGTGGGTGGGCCTCTAGCTTTCTGCCACACCACCAGGTGCTTGGCGCAACTTCCAGGAAGGCCAGCTACGTATGACGAGCAGTCTGATTCGTGGACAACATGTACCGCCTTCGACCGGAAGCAGTAGCGAAATGTTTCGGCCGCATCATTACCTTTTAATAAATAGCTAGTCTAGGTTAGGGTTTAGACTCGGGTTTTATTGTATTGTCTAGCCATCGCTACAATTCGCATCTACGAGACGTGTAGGACTACCGCCTTGTCAAATCCATAATGGAACCCCAACTTTCCATCTAGTTTGTGTACTCAATTTTTCATCCGCAATTTCAATTGCAATTTACCTTTGTTCTTGCTGGTTCTTCGGTTGCTTGCAGGAACTCGAACCTCGTTGTCCAGGTTGATCGTGCCTACGGCAAGGTCAATAACCATCGAAGATTGGTTTAGCGATTGTCGAGGCGTATTGTCGGGTACGGTATAGCCGGATCGTCAAGGTCAAAATCCACCAAATTGAAAATTATCCCACTCTCATCGAAAGATCGGGCCGCCGTCACATCAACGTAAGATTGAACCCATTACAAAGCACATCTCCCATTGCAAGATAAATCAATCTAGTTGGCCAAACTAAATAGATAGATCAGATAGAAATGCAAAGCTATAATAATCATGCATAAAAGAATTTAGAAAAGACTCAATTAATATTCATGAATAATTTGATCATAAACCCACGATTCATCAGGTCCCAACAAACACATCGCAAAAAGAGATTACACCGTATAGAACTCCAAGAACCATAGGTCTGTGGTGAACTACTCATGCATCATCGGAGGGCAGCAAGGATGATGTAGAAGCCCTCCGTGATTGATCCCCCTCTGGCGGTGTGCCGGAAAAGGCTTCCAGATGGGATTGCAGAAGAACAGAAACTTGCGGTCGGCGGAAAAAGTCTTTGGGGTGGCTCTCTATTGGTTTCCCGATTTTAGAGAATTTATAGAGTTGGAATTAGGTCAGATGGAGCCACAAGGGCCCACAAGGCATCAGGGTGTGCCTACCCCTAGACGCGCCCTGTTGCCTTGATGTCCCCTCGCTTCTCGTCTGGTCTCCACCCGGAGCTTCTAGGGTCTCTTTTGTCAAAAAAATCATCAAAAAGTTTCGTAGCGTTTGGACTCCGTTTGGTACTGATTTCCTGGAAAACCAAAAAGAAGCAGAAAACAGCAACTGGCACTGGGTTAATAGGTTAGTCCCAAAAAATGATATAAAATACCACAAACATTTATATAAAACATCCAAGATTGATACTATAATAGCATGGAACAATCAAATATTATAGATATGTTGGGGATGTATCAGCATCCCCAAGCTTAATTCCTGCTCGTCGTCGAGTAGGTAAATGATAAAAACAAAAAAAATTATGTGTCATAATACCTAACATGTTTATCATGCAATGTTTCTTTTCGGGTATGAATATTAAGATCTAAATGATTCAAAACAATAGTCTGTAATTTGGCATAAAGACATCAATACTCACGCATACCAACAAACAATCATGCCTTTTAAAATATAAATGCTAAATAACACTATCCCTGGAAAATCATATAGTCTTGTAATGCTCCATCTTCTTAACACGAAATATAAATCATGTACTACCCCGGTGTCAGCCAAGTAATTGGTACATACTTTTTAACATGTTTTAGCTTTTTCAACCCCCTGATATGTCTCCATCTTATCTACTTTTCCAAACACTTTTGCCCTTGTTTTGGACTCTAACTTGCATGATTTGAATGGAACTAACCCGGACTGACGCTGTTTTCAATAGAATTGCCATGGTGTTATTTTTGTGCAGAAATAGAAGTTCTCGGAATGACCTGAAACTTCACGGAGAATATTTTTGGAATATATAAAAAATACTGGCGAAAGAATCAACACCAGGGGCAACACACCCTGTCCACGAGGGTGGGGAGCGCGCCCTCCTACCTCGTGGCCCCCCTGAGGCTCCACCAACCTCAACTCCAACTCTATATATTCACATTCGGGGGGGGGGGGGGAATCAGAGAGAAGGATTCATCGCGTTTTATGATACGGAGCCGCCGCCAAGCCCTAATCTCTCTCGGGAGGCCTGATCTGGAGTCCGTTCGGGGCTCCGGAGAGGGGAATCCATCGCCATCGTCATCATCAACCTTCCTCCATCACCAATTTCATGATGCTCACCGCCGTGCGTGAGTAATTCCATCGTAGGCTTGCTGGACGGTGATGGGTTGGATGAGATTTATCATGTAATCGAGTTAGTTTTGTTAGGGTTTGATCCCTAGTATCCACTATGTTCTGAGATTGATGTTGCTATGACTTTGCTATGCTTAATGCTTGTCACTAGGGCCCGAGTGCCATGATTTCAGATCTGAACCTATTGTGTTTTCATGAATATATGTGAGTTCTTTATCTTATCTTGCAAGTCTATAGTCACCTACTATGTATTATGATCCGGCAACCCCGAAGTGACAATAATCAGGACCACTCCCGGTGATGACCGTAGTTTGAGGAGTTCATATATTCACTATGTGTTAATGCTTTGGTCCGGTACTCTATTAAAAGGAGGCCTTAATATTCCTTAGTTTCCGCTAGGACCCCGCTGCCACAGGAGGGTAGGACAAAAGATGTCATGCAAGTTCTTTTGCATAAGCATGTATGACTATATTCGGAATACATGCCTACATTACATTGATGAACTGGAGCTTGTTCTATGTCACCCTATGTTATAACTGTTGCATGAGGAATCACATCCGACATAATTATCCATCACTGATCCAATGCCTATGAGCTTTTCACATATTGATCTTTGCTTAGTTACTTTTCCGCTGCCGCTGTTACGATCACTACAAAACTGCTACTGTTACCTTTGCCATCGTTACCGTTACTTTCATACTACTTTGCTACTAAATACTTTGCTGCAGATATTAAGTCTTTCGGGTGTGGTTGATTGACAACTCAACTGCTAATACTTGAGAATATACTTTGGCTCCCCTTGTGTCGAATCAATAAATTTGGGTTGAATACTCTACCCTCGAAAACTGTTGCGATCCCCAATACTTGTGGGTTATCAAGACTATTTTCTCCCCCACGCAATACATGAGCATAAGCTATGGACATAGCACTATGGGTGGAGTAGCATGCGGTGGTAGAGATTAACAAGGAAGACAAAAAGGAAGATAGTCTCACATCAACGCGGCTAATCAACAGGCTATGGAGATGCCCATCAATTAATGTCAATGAGAGGAGTAGCGATTGCCATGCAACAGATGCACTAAGAGCTAAAAGTGTATGAAAGCTCAAACTGAAAACTAAGTGGGTGTGCATCCAACTTGCTTGCTCATGAAGACCTTTGGGCATTTGAGGAAGCCCATCATCGGAATATACAAGCCAAGTTCTATAATGAAAAAAATTCCACTAGTATATGAAAGTGACAACATATGAGACTCTCTATATGAAAAACATGGTGCTACTTTGAAGCACAAGTGTGGAAAAGATAGTAACATTGCCCATTCTCTCATTTTCTCTCACTTTTGGGTTCTTTTTGGCCTCTTTTTTTCTCTCTCTCTTTTATTGTATTTCCTCATCTGGACAATGCTCTAATAATGATGATCACACACTTTTATTTATTACTTACAACTCAATATTACAACTCGATAAAACTAAAACATATGACTATATGAATGCCTGTGGCAGTGTACTAGGATGTGCAATAATACTAGCGTAACATGTATGATAATGATGAACGGTGGCTGAGCCACAAATACTATGTCAGCTATATGATCATGCAAAGCAACATGATAATGAAGGTGTATGTCATAATAAGTAACGATGGAAGTTGCATGGCAATATATCAGAATGGCTATGGAAATGCCATGATAGGTAGGTATGGTGGCTGTTTTGAGGAAGATATAAGGAGGCTTATGTGTGATAGAGCTTATCATATCATGGGGTTTGGATGCACCCGCGAAGTTTGCATTGACTCTCGAGGTGAGAAAGGGCAATGCACGGCACCGAAGAGGCTAGCAAATTGCGAAAAGGTGAGAGGCGTATACTCCATGGACTCACACTAGTCATAAAGAACTCACATACATATTGCAAAATTCTATTAGCCCTCGAAGTAAAGTACTACTACATATGCCCCTAGGGGGTAGGTTGGTAGGAGTTAACCATCACGCGCCCCCGGCCTTCACACAAAGGAAGACACTCAATAATAAATCGTACTTTAACTTGTTAGCATAACGAGAGACTATACGTGCATGCTTCAGGAATGACAAACTTTAACACCAATATTCTTACTAAACCAAAATTGTTCACTAGTGCAACCACATACCATATCTATATCTCAAAACTATTGTAAGGAATCAAACTTATCATATTCAGTGATCTACATGATTTTTTTTATTATATCTCTCTTGAATACCTATCATATCAGGACCAACTTCATAACCCGTGCATATTGCCATTACTATATATTAGACTCCCAAAAATATATAAGTGAAGCATGAGAGTGCAACTATTTCTTTAGAAAATAACCAATGCCGTGCTCTAAAAGATATAAGTGAAGTACTAGAGCAACTATCTGGCTCAAAAGTTATAAGTGAAGCACATAGAGTATTCTAACAAATCACGAATAAATGTGTGTCCCTCTCAAAAGGTGTGTACAGAAAACAATGATTGTGGCAAACTAAAAACCAAACAAAGCAGAGACTCGTATAATACATGACGCTCCAAGCAAAACTCATATCATGTGATGAATAAAAATATAGCTCCAAGTAATATACCGATGGATTGTAGATGAAAGAGGGGATGCCATCCGGGGCATCCCCAAACTTAGACGCTTGGTGGTCCTTGAATATTACCTTGGGGTGCCTTGGTCATTGATGCGGCTTGAAGCTACATCGGTATTTCCCCAAAGAGGAAGGGATGATGCAGCATAGGAGCGATAGGTATTTCCCTCAGATGTGAAACCAAGGTTATCAAACCAGTAGGAGAACCAAGCAACACAATGTAAACAACCCCTTGATACGTCTCCGTCGTATCTATAATTTTTGATTGTTCCATGCCAATATTATTCACTTTAATATACTTTTTGGCAACTTTTTATATTATTTTTGGGACTAACATATTAATCCAAATGCCCAGTGCAGGTTCTGTCATTGCATGTTTTATGTTTCGCAGAATATCCATATCAAACGGAATCCAAACGGGATAAAACGGACGGAGCTTATTTTTGGAAAATATGGAAAATTCGGAAGAAAAATCCACGCGAGACGATGTTCGAGGTGGTCACGAGGCGAGGGCGCCCTCCCAGGCGCGCCGCCTACCCTCGTGAGCCCACCGTAAGGCGGTTGATGCTCTTCTTTTGCCGCAAGAAAGATAATATTCGGAAAAAAAATCTGGGCGAAGGTTTCATGCCAATCGGAGTTACGGATCTCCATATATACGCGAAATGGTGAAACAGAGCCAGAACAGAACACTGAAACAGAGAGATAGACCAATCTCGGAGGGGCTCTTGCCCCTCCCAAGCCATGGGAGCCAAGGAACAGAGGGGAAACCCTCCTCCCATCTAGGGAGGAGGTCAAGGAAGAAGAAGAAGAAGGGGGGCTCTCTCCCCCTTGCTTCCGGTGGCGCCGGAACGCCGCCGGGGGCCATCATCATCACCGCGATCTTCACCAACACCACCGTCATCTTCACCAACATCTCCATCACCTTGGCCCCTCTATCTACAGCGGTCCACTCTCCCGCAACCCGCTGTACCCTCTACTTGAACATGGTGCTTTATGATTCATATTATTATCCAATGATGTGTTGCCATCCTATGATGTCTGAGTAGATTTTCGTTGTCCTATCGGTGATTGATGAATTGCTATGATTGGTTTGAGTTGTATGTTTTATTATTGGTGCTGTCCTATTGTGCCCTCCGTGTCGCGCAAGCATGAGGGGTTCCCGCTGTAGGGTTTGCAATATGTTTATGATTTGCTTATGGTGGGTGGCGGAGTGATGTACTGCACCCAAGTAAGTAGGTTGTTTGCGTATGGGATAATGGGGACTTGATACTTTAATGCTATGGTTGGGTTTTACCTTAATGAATCTTTAGTAGTTGCGGATGCTTGCTAGAGTTCCAATCATAAGTGCATATGATCCAAGTAGAGAAAGTATGTTAGCTTATGCCTCTCCCTCAAATAGAATTGCAATAGTGATTACCGGTCTAGTAACATAGTCAGTTGCCTAGGGACAATTTCGCCACACCTACCATCACTTTTCCACACTCGCTATATTTACTTTAGTTGTGTCTTTACCTTAACAGCCCCTAGCTTTTATTTACGTGCTCTTTACTTTCTTGCAAGCTTATCCAAAAACACCTACAAAGTACTTCTAGTTTCATACTTGTTCTAGGTAAAGCGAACGTCAAGCGTGCGTAGAGTTGTATCGGTGGTCGATAGAACTTGAGGGAATATTTGTTCTACCTTTAGCTCCTCGTTGGGTTCGACACTCTTACTTATCGAAAACTGTTGCGATCCCCCATACTTGTGGGTTATCACCCCTCCACACAGATAACAAATCCTCGCAACCCGACGTGTTAAAGGGGTTGTCAATCCCTTCCGGGTACGACGCCTCAAGATAGGCAAATGGACGTGAGATAAATTGTAGTAGATTGATAGATCGAACGCCAAATAAAATAAATAAGAATAAATTGCAGCAAGGTATTTTTTGTATTTTTATTTTAATAGATCTGAAAATAAATGCAAAGGAAAATAGATCGCAAAGGCAAATAATATGAGAAAGAGACCCGGGGGCCGTAGGTTTCACTAGTGGCTTCTCTCGAGAAAAATAGGAAATGGTGGGTGAACAAATTACTATTGGGAAATTGATAGAACTTCAAATAATCATGACGATATCCAGCCAATGGTCATTACATAGGCATCACGTCCAAGATTAGTAGACCGACTCCTGCCTGCATCTACTACTATTACTCCACACATCGTCCGCTATCCAGCATGCATCTAGTGTATTAAGTTCATGGAGAAATGGAGTAATGCAATAAGAATGATGACATGATGTAGACAAGATCTATCTATGTAGAGACATACCCCATCGTTTTATCCTTAATAGCAATGATACATACGTGTTGGTTCCCTTTCTGTCACTGGGATCAAGCACCGTAAGATCGAACCCACTATAGAGCACCTCTTCCCGTTGCAAGATAAGTAGATCAAGTTGGCCAAAAACCAAATATCGGAGAAGAAATACAAGGCTATAAGCAATCATGCATAAAAGAGATCAAAGAAACTCAAATACTTTCATGGATATAAAAAGATAGATCTGGTCATAAACTCAAAGTTCATCGAGCCCAACAAACACACCGCAAAAGAGTTACATCATATGGACCTCCAAGAGACCATTGTATTGAGAATTCAGAGAGAGAGAGAGGAAGCCATCTAGCTACTAACTACGGACCCGAAGGTCTACAAAGAACTACTCATGCATCATCGGAGAGGCAGCAATGGAGGTGGTGAACCCCATCCGAGATGGTGTCTAGATTGGATCTGGTGGTTCTAGACTCTACGACGGTTGTATGAATATTTCGTCGAATCCCCTAGGGTTGTGGGAAAATTGGGGTATTTACAGAGCAAAGAGGCGGTCCGGGGGCACCCGAGGTGGGCACAACCCACCAGGGCGCGCCCTGGTGGGTTGTGCTCTCCTCGGAGCACCCCCAGGCGCAGCCAGGGCCCATTAGGTGTCTGCTGGTCAAAAAAAAATCTCCGTGAAGTTTCGTTGCATTTGGACTCCGTTTGGTATTAATCTCCCGCAACGTAAAAAGCATGCAGAAAACAGCAACTGACACTTGGCACTATGTCAATAGGTTAGTACCAAAAAATGATATAAAATGACTATAAAATGATTATAAAACATCCAAGATTGATAATATAACAACATTGAACAATAAAAAATTATAGATACGTTGGAGACGTATCAGCATACCCAAGCTTAACTCCTACTCATCCTCAAGTAGGTAAGTGAGAAAAAATTTGATGTGGAATGCTGCCTGTCATGTCATATCATATTTCTTTTATTTATAGCATGGACATTTGGACTTTTATATTGTTCAAAGCAATAGTCTAGTTTTGACATGATAATTTAAATACTCAAGCATATTAACAAGCAACCATGTATTTCAAAATATCAATGCTTAAATAAGTTATCCCTAGCCCATTATGCTCAATCATTGATCCATTCATGAAACACACTCGCATATTAGCTACACCCAATACTCAAGTATGATCATATTGCCTCCTAGTTGGTGCTTTTATAAGAGAAGATGGAGACTCAAATTCCAAAATAAAAATTGCATAAAGTAAAAGAAGGGCCCTTCGTAGAGGGAAGTAGGGATTTGTAGAGGTGCCAGAGCTCAAAGCGAAAAACTTAGAGATAAAAACATTTTGGGAGGTGTATCCTTCCCACCAACAAAAACAACTTAGAGTTCCCAACACTTTCCATGCTAGATATATCATAGGCGGTTCCCAAACAGAAAATAAAGTTTATTCCTTTTTCAACCATACTTTCACTTTCCATGGCTAGCCGTATCCACGGTTGCCCTCCATACCAACACTTTTCAAGGAATTTATTATTTGACAACATAAAGTAAATTCATTTTTCATTTCGGGACTGGGCATCCCTAATACCTTTGCCTTACTCGTGCAATGACAAGTGAATAAACACTCGTCATGAGAATAACACATCTAGCATGGAAAATATTAGCCACCCCTCACCGCTCCGCGAGCGAAACGAACACACAAGAGAGAAGTTTATTTTGAAAATTAGAGATGGAACATACAAATTTGCTTAGAACAGCAAAAGAATACCGCATATGGGTAGATATAGTGGACTCATGTGGCAAAACTGGTTTAAAGGTTTTTGGATGCACAAGTAGAGATCATACTTAGTGCAAAATGAAGGCTAGCAAAAGATTGAGAAGCTACCAACAAAGAAACGAATAATCTCATAAGCGAGCATTAAGCATAATTAACACCGAATAATGCACCACAAGTAGGATATAATTTCATTGCATAATTATTGGCTTTCGTGCTTGCATAGGGAATCACAAACCTTAACACCAATATTCTTACTAAAGCATAATTACTCATCAACATAACTCACATATCACATCATCATATCTCAAAACTACTACTAAGAATCAAGTTTATTTTGTCCAATGATCTTCATGAAAGTTTTTATTATATCCTTCTTGGATATCTATCACTTTGGGACTAATTTTTATGTGTTGCTTTTGATAAGCTTAAACAAATATAAGTGAAGATCATGAGCATAATATTTCTTTCTTTCTCTTAAATTAATTTAAGTGAAGCAAGAGAGAATTTCTTGAAAATTTTACTAACTCTCAAATAAATCTAAGTGAATCAATAGAGCCCTTCTTAAAAAATACTAAAGCACACCATGCTCAAAAAGATATAAGTGAAGCTCTAGAGCAAGTCCATAGCTCATAAAAAAATTAAGTGAAGCATAGAGAGCAATTCTAACAAGTCATGACATAATTTTGGCTCTCTAAAATAGGTGTGTCCAGCAAGGAATCAAAACTTAAAACACAAAATAAAACAAGCAAAGACTCATATCATACAAGACGCTCCAAGCAAAACACATAGTATGTGACAAAAAATATAGCTTCGAGTAAAATACCGATGGTCGTTAGAAGAAAGAGGGGGTGCCACTCGGAGGCATCCCCAAGATTAGTTGTTTGTTCATTTTTGGATAATAGCTTGGGATGCCGGGGCTTACACAAGCTTAGGCTCTTCTTACTCCTTATTCCTTCATCCATCGTAAGATAACCCAAAAACTTGAAAACTTCAATCACACAAAACTCAACAAAACCTTCGTGAGATCCGTTAGTAAAAGAAAGCAAATCACTACTATAAGTATTGTACCAAACCAATTCATATTTTATTTTGGCATTATATCTACTGTATTCCAACTTTTCTATGGCAAAAACTCATCAAATAAAACCATAGAGCCATCAAAATAAGCACACAACGCAAAGAAAACAGAATTTGTCAAAACAGAACAATCTGTAGCAATCTGACTATTTCGAAAACTTCTGGAACTCCAAAAATTCTGAAACAATAGGACGACCTGAGAAATTTGTATATTAATCTTTTGCAGAAAGAATTGACATTTTATCATGCTCTGGTAAAAAATAAAAATTGTTGCTGTGAGCACAAAAGTTTCTGTTTTCAGCAAGATCAAACAACTATCACCCAAGAAGATCCTATAGGTTCTACTTGGCACAAACACTAATTAAACACAAAAAACACAATCATAACAGTGGCATAATTATGCTTACACTCAAGAACAGAAAACAAAAAGCAAAAATAAATTTTATTCATTGGGTTGCCTCCCAACAAGCGCTATAGTTTTACGCCCTTAGCTAGGCATAAAGCAAGGATCTAAGTTTTGTCTTCCGTAGTTTTGGCAACTTTTGTAAGGGTTTTCTCAAACCCGGGAGGCTCTTTACGCTTCCCTAAATTTTCCGAAAAAGAAACCATCTTTAGATCCAAAATATCCAATTGCTTATTGCAAAGAGTAATCAAGGTATTCATGTGATTGATACTACCATTGAGGTGTTTGAGGGGTTCATTATATTCATGTATTTCAACCATATGTTTATGCAAATCACCAAGTTTTTCTAACATTTGAACTTCCTTAGGGGTGAAATAAAACCCCTTCTTTTGAGGTGGAACTCCCAAAATTCCTTCTAAAATTTCATAGGCAGCATTAACATCAAGCTCAATAAAATTCCCTTTAGTGGCAAAATCTAGGAGTTGTCTATGATGCAAAGCCAATCCTATGTAAAAATTATGAAGCAAGATCTTAGCGTACACCTTTAAATTGCAAATATGATAAGATTCCATAAGCCTATACCAAGCATCTTTCAAATTTTCTCCTTGCTTTTGTTTGAAGTAAAGAACTTCCAAATCTGGTGACAAAGGAGGAGTAGGAACGCTAGCCATTACGACTAGGAATCAAAAACACGGATAGATCTGACGAGAAACCGGCGAACGAAAAAGAGAGGCGAATAAAACAACAAATTTTTGTGAAGTGAGGGAGACGAAAATGAGAGGCGAATGGCAAATAATGTAGATTGCGAGGAGATGAGATTTGTGATTAGGAACCTGGTACATGTTGAAGATCCTCCCCGGCAACGGTGCCAGAAATTCCTTTTGATGCGGCTTGAAGCTACGTCGGTATTTCCCCAAAGAGAAAGGATGATGCAGCACAACAGCGGTAGGTATTTCCCTCAGATGTGAAACCAAGGTTATCGAATCAGTAGGAGAACCAAGCAACACAACGTAAACAACCCCTGCACACAGATAACAAATCCTCGCAATCCGACGTGTTAAAGTGGTTGTCAATCCCTTCCAGGTACGACGCCTCAAGATAGGCAAACAGACGTGAGATAAATTGTAGTAGATTGATAGATCGAACGCCAAATAAAATAAATAAGAATAAATTGCAGCAAGGTATTTTTGTATTTTTAGTTTAATATATCTGAAAATAAATGCAAAGGAAAATAGATCGCAAAGGAAAATAATATGAGAAAGGGATCCGGGGGCCGTAGGTTTCACTAGTGGCTTCTCTCGAGAAAAATAACAAACGGTGGGTGAACAAATTACTGTTGGGAAATTGATAGAACTTCTAATAATCATGACGATATCCAGGCAATGATCATTACAAAGGCATCACGTCCAAGATTAGTAGACCGACTCCTGCCTGCATCTACTACTATTACTTCACACATCGACCGCTATCCAGCATGCATCTAGTGTATTAAGTTCATGGGGAAACAGAGTAATGCAATAAGAACGATGACATGATGTAGACAAGATCTATCTATGTAGAGATAGACACCATCGTTTTATCCTTAGTATCAGCGATACATACGTGTCGGTTCCCTTTCTGTCACTGGGATCAAGCACCATAAGATCGAACCCACTAGAAAGCACCTCTTCCCATTGTAAGATAAATAGATCAAGTTGGACAAACAAAACCCAAATATCGGAGAAGAAATACGAGGCTATAAGCAATCATGCATAAAAGAGATCAAAGAAACTCAAATACTTTCATGGATATAAAAAGATAGATCTGATCATAAACTCAAAGTTCATCGATCCCAACAAACACACCGCAAAAGAGTTACATCATCTGGATCTCCAAGAGACCATTGTATTGAGAATTCAGAGAGAGAGAGAGAGAGAGAGAGAGAGAGAGAGAGAGAGAGAGAGAGAGAGGAAGCCATCTAGCTACTAACTACGGACGTGAAGGTCTACAAAGAAATACTCATGCATCATCGGAGAGGCACCAATGGAGGTGGTGAACCCCATCCGAGATGGTGTCTAGATTGGATCTGGTGGTTCTGGACTCTACGGCGGCTGAATGAATATTTCGTCGACTCCCCTAGGGTTTTGGGAATATTGGGGTATTTATATAGCAAAGAGGTGGTCCGGGGGCACCGAGGTGGGCACAACCCACCAGGGCGCGCCTGGGCCTCCTGGTGCGCCCTGGTGGGTTTTGCTCTCCTCAGAGCACCCCCAGGCGCAACCAGGGCCCATTAGGTGTCTTCTAGTCCAAAACAAAATCTCTGTGAAGTTTCTTTGCATTTGGATTCCGTTTGGTATTGATTTCTTGCGATGTAAAAAACATGCAGAAAACAGCAACTGGCACTTGGCACTATGTTAATAGGTTAGTACCAAAACATGGTATAAAATGACTATAAAATGATTATAAAACATCAAAGAGTGATAATATAACGGCATGGAACAATAAAAAATTATAGATAAGTTGGAGACGTATCAGTCATCCCCAAGCTTAGGGTCTTGCCACTCCTTAATCCTTCATCCATCATGATCTCACCCAAAGCTTGAAAACTTCAGCACACAAAACTCAATAGAAACCTCGTGAGATCCCTTAGTATAATAAGCAAATCATAAACTTTAGGTACTATTATCAACCCATTCATATTTTATTATTTCATAATATCTACCGTATTATAACTTCTCCATGACTTATCCCCCCCGATATAATCCATAGCATCATTAAAACAAGCAAACTATGCAACGAAAACAGAATTTGTCAAAAACAGAATAGTCTGTAATGATCTGAATAAACGTAATACTTATGTAACTCCAAAAATTAGGACAACATGGGCAATTTGTATATAAAGCAAGTGTAAAACATTTAGAATTTTATCGCATTCTAGTGAAATTAAAGAATTCCAGTACTAGGCGCAAAAGTTTCTGTTTTTTCACATAATCAAGTCAACTATCAACGAAATTATGCGAAAGGCTTTACTTGGTAAATAAACTAATTAAAACATAAAAAACACAATCATAATAGTAGCATAATTGTGTGGGCAAAAAAAAATAGAAACAAAAATATTGGGTTGTCTCCCAACAAGCTCCTTCTTTATAGCCATTAAGATAGGCTTTAGGATTTCAATGATGCTCACATGAAAGACAAGGAATGAAGCACAAAGAGAGCATCCTAAAATATGTGACAAACACATTTAGGTCTAAAATACTTCCTATGCATAGGCATTTTATAAGCAAACAAATTGTTAGGACAAGCAATATCTAGCATATGCAAGGAAGAAGAAAGAAACAATAGCAATCTCAACATGAAGAGAGGTAATTTAGTAACATGAAGATTTCTGCAACGCTATTTTCCTCTCTCATAATAATTACATGCAGGATCATAATCAAATTAAAAAATATATCTATCACATGAAATATTATCTTCATGATCTACATGCATAAAAGTTTTATAATCTCCCAAGATAGTGGGATTAACATTAGCTAAAGCCATGACCTCTCAAACCCACTTTTATCAAAAAATTCATAAGATTGAACACCATCTGAATATGTGGAATTCTTTTTACCTAAAGTTGACACTCTTCCAAATCCACTTTCAATATTATTGCAAACATTATTATCAATATCATATTCATCATGAGGCTTAAATAAATTTTCAAGATCATAAGAAGCATTATCACCCCAATCATGATCATTACAATAGGTAGTAGACATATCAAAACTATCATCCCCAAGCTTGTAGCTTTGCATATGATTAGCACAATTGACATTAGTAGAATTTATCATAGTATCATCGCAATCATGCTTTTCATTCAAGGAGCTATCAAGTGTGGGTGCAATAGCAATAATTTCATTTTTAACATAAGTAACTATAGCAAGTTCATCTCCATAAACATCATTAATATTGGCATCATGGCCATAAGAATATAAAGCATCACGTTCATCAAGAGGGGTATTTCAATCGAATCAACGGGATCATAATTATCTATAGATTCCCGCCTATCATTATTTTCTTCCAAAGCAGCAGACATTCTCTCAATAAATTCATTAAAATAGGCATTAGGAGCATAGTTTTCATAACAATATTTAAGTATGGCAAATTTTTTAGATTTGCAGAGAGTAGCCTCATACTTTTCAATCAAAGAAACAACTTCATAAGCATGCTTAAAATCTACAAATTATTCAATTTGTTCGATATCATAGTAACTCTAAATACCCTTGGCATAAGAAGATAAGATTTCATTATCATTAAACTCACGTAGATAGGGAAGGTGTTTTTTAGGGTTCTCAGAGCAACAAGTAAAATCATAAATTTCACATAGATTCCAAGCATAGCATAGCAAGCAATTAATATGATTCCATAAGAGTCTCCCTTTTTGAGATAAATGGTGACACACAAAATGAGGATGCCATCTAATGATTTTCCCTCAACTAAACTAGTTGGGGTTTCAACACGAGCACAAATGGATCGAAGATGATCCAAGTAGAAAACTTTAAGTGGACCCATAGTCATCTTAATTTTTTTGCTTTCATTTTCTGTTTTTGAGTGTTGACATGAAGGGAAAAAGCAAGCAAACGAGCAAACAATATATTTTTGTGTTTTTGTAAAAAAAAGAGATAAAAACGAGAGGCAAAGGAAAATAAAAGGTAAACCAAAAGTAGAGAAAGTATATGATAGTTTGTCCGAAGGTACTTGATAGGTTTTGATGATGTCTCCCCGGCAATGGCACCAAAAATTCTTCCTGCTACATGTGAGCTGCGTTGGGATTTCCCCGAGGAGGAAAGAAAATAAAAGAAATAAAATTGTAGCAAGGTATTTTTGTGTTTTTATATATGATAAAAGTATACCCGGGGGCCATAGTTTTCACTAGAGGATTCTCTCTCGAGCACATAGCATACGGTGGGTGAACAAATTACTGTTGGGCAATTGATAGAAAAGTGCATAGTTATGATGATATTCAAGGCAATGATCATATATATAGGTGATGTCTACTACGTAACTTCTTGTAGACTCGTGTTAGGCCTCCAAGCACAGAGTTTTGTAGGACAGTAGAAAATTTCCTTCAAGTGGATGACCTAAGGTTTATCAATCCGTGGGAGGCGTAGGATGAAGATGGTCTCTCTCAAACAAACCTGCAACCAAATAACAAAGAGTCTCTTGTGTCCCCAACATACCCAATACAATGGTAAATTCTATAGGTGCACTAGTTCGGCGAAGAGATGATGATACAAGCATAATATGGATAGTAGATATAGGTTTTTGTAATATGAAAATATAAAAACAGCAAGGTAACTAGTAGTAAAAGTGAGCAAAAACGGTATTGCAATGCTTGGAAACAAGGCCTAGGGTTCATACTTTCACTAGTGCAAGTTCTCTTAACAATGATAACATAATTAAATCATATGGCAATCCCTCAACGTGCTACAAAAGTCACTCCAAAGTTCCTATCGGGGAGAACATAAAATGAAATTGCTTGTAGGGTACGAAACCACCTCAAAGTTATTCTTTCCGATCAATCCATTGAGCTATTCCTATAAGTGTCACAAACAGCCCTAGAGTTTGTAGTAAAATAACACCATATGACACAAATCAATCAACCCTAATGTCACCTAGAAACTCCAATGTCACCACAAGTATCCCTGGGTCAATTATACGATATGCATCAAACAACTTCAGATTCATAATATTCAATCCAACACAAAGAACTTCAAAGAGTGCCCCAAGATTTCTACCGAGAAACAAGGACGAAAACATGCATCAACCCCTATGCATAGATTACCCCAATGTCACCTCGATAATCCGCGAGTTGAGTGCCAAAACATACATCAAGTGAATTAATAGATTACCCCATTGTCACCATGGGTACCCCACGCAAGACATACATCATGTTCTCAAATCCATAATAGTATTCAATCCGAGAATAGTGAAACCTCGGAGTTAAAACTCAATTCATCACAAGAAGGTAGAGGGGGAGAAACACGATATGATCCAACTATAACAACAAAGCTCGTGGTACATCAAGATCGTGCCATATCAAGAACACGAGAGAGAGAGAGAGAGAGAGAGAGAGAGAGAGAGAGAGAGAGAGAGATCAAACACAAAGCTACTGGTACATACCCTCAGCCCCGAGGGTGAACTACTCCCTCCTTGTCATGGAGAGCATCGGGATGATGAAGATGGCCACCGGTGATGGTTTCCCCCTCTGGCAGGGTGCTGGAACGGGCTCCCGATTGGTTTTTCGTGGCTACAGAGGCTTGCAGCGGCGGAACTGCCGATCTAGTTTTATTTCTGGGGGTTTCTCTATTTATAAAAAAATTGGCGTCAGGAACAAGTCGGGGGTCCATGAGGAGCCCACAAGACCGGAGGGCGCCCCCAGGGGGGTAGGGAGTGCCCTCCACCCTTGTGGAGGCCTCGTGGCTCTTCTGGCACAACTCTTTTGCTTCGGGGGCTTCTTCTGGTCCATAAAAGATCACCATAAATTTTCAGGTCAATTGGACTCCGTTTGGTATTCCTTTTCTGTAAAACTCAAAAACATGGAAAAAAACAGAAACTGGCATTGGGCTCTAGGTTAATAGGTTAGTCCCAAAAATCATATAAAATAGCATATAAATGCATATAAAACATCCAAGATAGATAATATAATAGCATGGAACAATAAAAAATTATAGATACGTTGGAGACGTATCAAGCACCCCCAAGCTTAATTCATGCTCGTCCTCGAGTAGGTAAATGACAAAAACAAAATATTTGATGTGGAATGCTACCTAATATATTTATGATGGTAATCTTCTCTATTGTGGCAAGAATATTCAGATCCATAAGATTCAAACCAAAAGTTTACATTGACATAAAAACAATAATACTTCAAGCATATTAATAAAGCAATCACGTCTTCTCAAAATAACATGGCCAAAGAAAGTTATCTCTACAAAATCATATAGTCTGGCTATGCTCCATCTTCATCACAGAAAATATTCAAATCATGCACAACTCCGATGACAAGCCAAGCAATTGTTTCATACTTTTGATGTTCTCAAACCTTTTCAACTTTCACGCAATACATGAGCGTGAGCCACGGACATATCACTATAGGTGGAATGGAATATGGTGGTTGTGGAGAAGACAAAAAGAAGGAGATAGTCTCACATCAACTAGGCGTATCAACAGGCTATGGAGATGCCCATCAATAGATATCAATGTCAGTGAGTAGGGATTGCCATGCAACGGATGCACTAGAGCTATAAGTTCATGAAAGCTCAAAAAGAAACTAAGTGGGTGTGCATCCAACTTGCTTGCTCATGAAGACCTAGGGAAATTTGAGGAAGCCCATCGTTGGAATATACAAACCAAGTTATATAATGAAAAAATCCCACTAGTATATGAAAGTGACAACATAGGAGACTCTCTATCATGAAGATCATGGTGCTACTTTGAAGCACAAGTGTGGAAAAAGGATAGTAACATTGCCCCTTCTCTCTTTTTCTCTCATTTTTTTCTCTTTTTCTCTTTTTTGGGGACCTTCTCTTATTTTTGGCCTTCTCTCTCTTTTTTTATTTCCTCACATGGGACAATGCACTAATAATGAAGATCGTCACACTTTTATTTACTTACAACTCAAAAATTACAACTCGATACTAGAACAAAATATAACTCTATATGAATGCCTCCGGCGGTGTACCGGGATGTGCAATGACTCAAGAGTGACATGTATGAAAGAATTATGAATGGTGGCTTTGCCACAAATACGATGTCAACTACATGATCATGTAGAGCAATATGACAATGATGGAACGTGTCATAATAAAACGCAATGGTGGAAAGTTGCACTATATATCTCGGAATGGCCATGGAAATGCCATAATAGGTAGGTATGGTGGCTGTTTTGAGGAAGGTATATGGTGGGTGTATGGTACCGGCGAAAGTTGCGCGGTACTAGAGAGGCTAGCAATGGTGGAAGGGTGAGAGTGCGTATAATGCATGGACTCAAAATTAGTCATAAAGAACTCACATACTTATTGCAAAAGTCTATTAGCTATCCAAACAAAGTACTATGTGCATGCTCCTAGGGGGGTAGATTGGTAGGAAAAGACCATCGCTCGTCCCCGACCGCCACTCATAAGGAAGACAATCAGTAAATAAATCATGCTCCAACTTCGTTACATGACGGTTCACCATACGTGCATGCTACGGGAATCACATACCTCAACACAAGTATTTCTACAATCCACAATTACTAACTAGCATGACTCTAATATCATCATCCTGATATCTCAAAACATTCATAAGGAATCAAACTTCTCATAGTATTCAATGCACTTTATATGAAAGTTTTTATTATATCCCTCTTGGATGCCCATCATATTAGGACTAAATTCATTACCAAAGCAAATTACCATGCTGTTTAAAGACTCAAAATAATATAAGTGATGCATGAGAGTTCATCAATTTCTTCAAAATAAAACCACCGTCATGCTCTAAAAAGATACTAGATCATTGATGGCGCGCGTTGCCGCGCCCATCCATTTTGACAATGAAATAATAGGTATTTGTAAATATGTGGCATTTATCCATTAATTTTACTCATAAGCTCATATAATAAAAGGAAATTTAAATAAACAAGCTACAAAACATGAAATTTAAATTTGCATAAATTTACCCATAATAGGGTTGCAATCAAAGTGGAGAATTTATAGCTTTTAAATTAAATAAATAAAAATAAAAACACGTGATGCGCTGAGGTAAACATTGTTTTAACTTTACTATTTATTTCTGTTACAACATTACAGAAAGGTACAAGAACTAAAAAATATATTGTACCCTTTCAAAGGGGAGCAGTCCAGATTATGCCTAATAGCATAATGATGGCAACATATATAGCTACAATGGATATTATATGCAGTAGCATGAATAGCTGGAGCTCAGGGAAAGGCAAAGCATGATCAATGTTAGAGTAAAACGAGATTGAAAGCGAAAGGACAATTAGTCCTGGTTTCCATTGATTCTCAAGTATATATACATCTGGAAGAGGTGGGAAAAAGAGGTGTCTGTTCCGAGGCATCCCTCCAGAACAGGTGCCTGTTGGCAATAGAAAGATAGAAGGGACATGACTGTTCGGGGTTGGACACACCCCTTTGCTAATGACTATTCATTAATTAGCATGTGCTAATTAATCTACTAATTAATTCCTAACACTCCCCCTTGTGCAACACCGCTCCTCGAATGTTTCATCATTGAAAACTTCTTGTACATAGATCTTCCATCTTGAGAAATCTTCCGTATAATCTTGAGAGTCTCCCCCAAAAACCATGTGGAAAAAATATGAGGAGAATAGAGCAAATATGTTGCTAAAACTCCTTTAAACCCAATGGGAAAAATAATAAGGAGAAAACATGCAACACATAATAATTATTGTCTCCTTGATAACTCATATGAGAAAACCTTTGAGAAAGGAGAAAACTCACTGGTGAGTTTGGAGAACAATAAATATGCTTTGTATACTTTCCTTTAAAAACCTAGGTGGGATAATAGAAAGTATTGCATATGTTGCCTCGTTAAAACCTTTTACAAGAAACTTTGAGGGAAAGCTCATAAGGAAAAAGAGTGCGATCTGATATGTCGTTGAAAAGTCCTTTAAAACCCAGTGGGAAAAATATAAGGAGAAAAAGATATGATATATCATGATAATTGTCTCTTTAACTCGATATGGGAAAATCAGTAGAGTTTAGAGGACAATAAATATGTCGCGTATACTTTCCTAAAAAGCCCGGTGGGGAAAACAGAAAGTATGACATATGATCTCATGTTGATATTACCTCATTAATATCCTTGATGAGAACCTGTAAAAGTAAACTCATAAAGGGAAAAAGAGTATAATATGGTGCTTTGAATAGGAGTAATTCAGGAAGATACTCCCCCTGATACTTGCATATCTTGAAGCCGTCGAATACCAATTCCATGAACATGTTTCTAGTATGTTGAAGTTGGTAGAGACTTCATGGTTGTCACATGATTTGACTTGCAAGATGAACAATATAAAGATATTGCTTACTATGTACCATGGTTGCATCCAGACAACACAAGCAACATTACCTTTGAGATAATGGTTGGTGGATGTAGCCGCGAGGTCTATTTTGAAGACATTCATGGGATGGCTACCACACCTAGCTGGAACACAAAGCTTGTCTATGATCTAGCATAGTAGGGATCTGATCAATGTATCCAATGATATTGGTGTCTAGATTTCTCTGAAACTGAAAGACTCGGACAAAATGTTTGATGCCTTGGAGATATCGAAAGATAATCTTGACTCCCAATTGTCGGTGTACAAAAGTAGGGCCCCCCTTTTTGTACCCCTTTACTTGTGCACGGGCAGTCGCAGCCCCACGCCCCTGGCCACGCTTGGCGGGGCAGAGGAAGCAAAGGCACAAGACGACTAGACCAACGCCAAGCCGGAAACACAAAGAGCAGAAGGGCGGGGTGGACTCACCCGGCAAGGTCCTTGCCGGGGTGGCCTCCACAGCCCCGGCAAGAGCCTTGCCGGGGCAACTTGCCCAACGCCAGCAGGGCTGCCACCCTTGATCCTGAGAGTTTAGACGCCCTCAAACTACATTGGAACCAAGGCTCGGGAGGCGCCTCCATGGTGGCATGCAGATCTTTGTGAAAACCAGAAGCATACAAGACTAGATGAATAACCAGAAGACGAAGATCCTCGGCAAGATCCTTGCCAAGGATACCCACGAGACCCCCGGCAAGCCCCTTGCCGGGGACGACCACGATGCCACGGCAAGACCCTTGCCGCGGCCCCAGCAAGACTCTTGCCGAAGACATCCGCGGGGCTGCAGCAAGGCCCACATCTACTAAGACTCCGCCGCCGTTCCCATGCAGCTGCCAGCCCACCAACTAGGCAAGCACCTGCGTGGCGACGTGCGGCCTCTAGGCCAACTCAGCAAACACCTGCGTGGTGGCATGCAGATCTTCGTGAAGGCTCTGCCACCGCACCATCTCAGCAGCCAGCCAGCCAGCGTGGCACTACCCGCCTCATCAGTTCAAACGCGGGTCGAAGCCAGGCAAGTGGCGACAGCTGGGACGAGCTTCCTTGCCGTCCCTGATAAAGCAAGAAGGGCACGTCGGCAGCGCATTAAATGTGTTGTCCTACGGTGCCAGAGGATAGACTCGACCACTGTATAGCTTTCCACCTTCTGT
Source organism: Aegilops longissima (assembly GCA_021605205.1). NCBI lineage: Eukaryota > Viridiplantae > Streptophyta > Magnoliopsida > Poales > Poaceae > Aegilops > Aegilops longissima. The sequence continues at coordinate 333,808,940 of CM038677.1, forward strand.
GTGCCACTGTGGCAGCCCCTTTGTCTATAAAAGGAGGCCCGTGGCATAATGGGAGAGGATTCAGACTTTTTGGACCCTGCACGCCTTGTAGCTAGTCCAAGAACACCAGATAAACAGAAACCAGTAGGAGTAGGGTATTATGCATCACTTGCGGCCCGAACCTGGATAATCCCCCCACATTGATCTCTTAATCCCGCTCTTTCCACAGCCCCGCGCCCGCCAACCGTAGTAAAAGGGATTCCTCGTGGTCCCGTAGGTGTCGTTTCCCCCGACATCTTTGGCACGCTAGGTAGGGGGCGCAAGCTGTGGAAATCTAGTTTTGGAGCCGACGCGTCGACTCTTTCATGGGGATGGCTCGAAGGGAGAGGGCGACGTCGATCAGCCGCCCTCTGGTGCCGTCCGCAGCTTCGACGGCCATCCGCGTGGCCCTGAAAAGATAAGTCACGCAAAATTTTGGCTAATTTCATTTATTGTAACTCCCCGGATTCGATGCGCCAGGTGTCCGTCAGTTATTTGCCGTCATTGCCATGTCATATGCTTGTGTGTCTCTCTTTGCCATGTCATCATCTGCATTTCATATCAGGTCATCATGTGCATCGACGGCGACGTGTTCGTCTCATGCATCCGAGCATTTTCCCGTTGTCCGCTTTTCCAATCCGCACTCCTATGTCTCCGGCGCCCCTTTTGCCTCTTTTCTTGAGCGGGTGTTAAACATTCTCGGAATGGACCGAGGTTTGTCAAGCGGCGTTGGTATAGCACCGGTAGACCGCCTGTCAAGTTTCGTATCATTTGGAGTCCGTTTGATACTCCAACGGTTAACCGGGTAACCGCGTAAGCCTCTTTTGTGTGCAGCCCAACACCCCTTCAAAGTGGCCCAAAGCCCAACAAACTCCCTTCTATGCTCTCGGTCGTTCGATCACGATCGTGTGGGCGAAAACCGTGCCTCATTTGGAGTCTCCTAGCTCCCTCTATCTATAAATAGGCCACCTCCCCCGAAATCCCGCAGTCCAAACCCTAGATCTCGCCTCCCTCCACGCGCCGGACATGTCCGCTCGCCGGCGGACGCGTCCATCCGACCGGCCACGTCCTTCCGTCCAATGGCGTCGCGCCACGTCACCTTCCCCGCCGCCGCAGCCAACCGGGCGCCGCCACCTCATCGCGCCTCCTCTCTCTCCTCCTCCGCGCCGCCGGCCATGGAGCCAGTGAGGGCCCGCCCGGCCAGTTCGTTTCGCCGCCGTCCGCCGCCCGACCGCCATCCGCTCGCCATAAGCGATCGCCGCGCCGCCGCCTCGACGCCCCTCGCCGCCTCACGCCCGGTGGCGCGCCCGCAACCGGAGGACCCGTCGCCCGCGCACCTGTGTTGCCCCTCGCCGCCCGGGAGCTCCTCGCCGAGCTCGCCTGCCATGTCACTGCGCCTCTCCTCGCCGCCGGTCCGCCCCGGCCGGATCCGCAGGCCGGCCAGAGACCAGCGCCTGCCCTCTCCGACGCCCTCTCCGGCCCCCCTCCGGCCATCATCTTCTCCTTCTCCGGCGAGATCCGCCGCCACCTCGCCCGTTGACTTTTCCTCGAGGTAGTTTTCGACCAAGTCCCCAGATCTGTGATATTTTTATGCCATGTTCATCGCATCATAACTTGCTGCATACTACTCCGTTTTGTGCGTGTAATATGTCAAATTGTTAGCCTCGACGAGTACATCATTTCATTCTATTGCATCATGTTCATTTGAGTTCATCTTGATGCCTGAATCTTCGTTGCAAGAGTGCTATATGATGTTAATCTGCTGAAACTGTTATAACTTGCTCATTTGTCATTTTTGCCATGATTGATGTGTGCATCCTATGAGGTTGATGTCTACATGAGTTTTGATCTATGTCATGCCATCTTTACAGGGGTGCTATCCATTTATTCTTTTGATTCCTGTAGTGAGTGCATCAAGCTTGTTAAGTAGGGTACTTGCTGTTGCTGTTTTGCTAGGCTGAATCTGTTATTTCGTGATGCTATATAAACATGTTGCTACTAATCATTCTATGCATAATCTGGAGATGTTCACTAAACATGTTTTGTTCTACATGTCATGCTCTATCCATCCATGCCCCTTGTTGCATTTATAGATTGATGTAGCTTGTTGTTTCCTTGCTCCAAAGTTGCTTTATAATGTTGCTGTCAGCCCGTTAACATTAAGTTCAGTTGTTGCCATGTGTTTTGCTAGTGTTCCATGCACCCTATGGTCTTGCTCTTGCCATGCTTAGCTTCATAAACATGTCTTATTACTGTGAGTTTCCTTGCCATGCCATGTATTGCTCTGTGGTGAGTGGTTCAAGCTCACCAACATGCCTACTTATTGTTGTTCCTGCCATGTATGAATCTGTCACATCATTTGCCATGTTTACATGAGTGCCATCATATCTTCTGATCCTTTTTGGCTCATGGTCAGTAAAGAACTTTTGTTCTATGCTATTAGTAAATTCATGCCATGCCTTTGTTTGCCATGATAATTTCTTGTAGCATGTTGTTTGATAGCTCTAAACATTGCAACCTGATGTTATTTCCTGATAAGTCTGAAACTGTTATTATTTGCAATCTTGCCATGTGTTTTTGAGCATGTTCTAGTGATTTCTGGAGATAGCTCAGTGTTCATGTTTTATCATGATTTACCTGTACTTCATGACCATGCCTTTTGTTCTTACGTTGAGATGCTGTAGCATAGTGTTTTGATGCTTGCAATATGCCTAGTTGCTGTTTTGGACAGCTTGTCCTTTAAACTTGTATAGTGCGTGTGTGTTGAACCGTTGCTCCGTTTTGAGTGTGCTCTATATGAAACTTGCTTAGAATTGCATGTAGTTTCATATTATCATGTTGCATCCTTGTTTTGAGGTGTTTGCTTGATGTTTGGATGCATTTTGCATCAATGCCATGTTTAACTTGTTTTGCTCATATCTTCTAGGCCGTAGCTCCGAATTAAATGAACTTTATATGTAACTTGACTAGAATTTCGTGTAGATCATCGTGGTGCATCTTAACTTGCTGTTTAACAACTTGAATATAAGGTTTATTCAGATCTGGACCAATTTTGAAATTTGCATATGAGGACTTACCGGAATTGTTCTATGTTGTTTCCAGCCTCATTTAAACTTGCTTTGATGTGCTGATCTTGTTTGCATCATCTCTTGCCATGAGTAGTTTCATGTAGCATTGCCATGCATCATACTTGTTTGAGTATCATGCCTTGTTCATGTGTGGTGTGTTTATCATGTTGTGTGCTTCTTCTCGATAGTTCCCGTTTTCGTTGCGATCGTGAGGACTCGTTCGTCTACGCTTGGTTCGTCTTCGTGGCTTCATCTTCTTCATGGACTCGTTCTTCTTCCTAGCGGGATTTCAGGCAAGATGACCGTCACCTTGGATCTCATTACTATCATTGCTATGCTAGTTGCTTCGTTCTATCGCCATGCTGCTTTACCTATCACTTGCTTATCAAGCCTCCCAAATTGCCATGAACCTCTGACCTTTGTCACCCTTCCTAGCAAACCGTTGTGTGGCTATGTTACCGCTTTTGCTCAGCCCCTCTTATAGCGTTGCTAGTTGCAGGTGAAGATGAAGTTTGCTCCACGTTGGATTATGTTTATGTTGGGATATCACAATATCTCTTATTTAATTAATGCATCTATATACTTGGTAAAGGGTGGAAGGCTCGGCCTTATGCCTGGTGTTTTGTTCCACTCTTGCCGCCCTAGTTTCCGTCATATCGGTATTATGTTCCCGGATTTTGCGTCCCTAACGCGGTTGGGTGATTTATGGGACCCCTTGACAGTTCGCTTTGAATAAGACTCCTCCAAAGAAGGCCCAACCTTGGTTTTACCATTTGCCTCACCACCACCTATTTTCCCTTGGGAGTAATTAACCCAAGGGTCATCTTTATTTAGCCCCCCCGGGCCAATGCTTGTCTAAGTGTTGGCCCGAACCGAGCTACTACTGGGCCACCGCTGGGAAACTCGAGGCCTGGTTTTACTCGTAGCTCTGTATCATCGGTGTTGCCCTGAGAACGAGATATGTGCAGCTCCTATCGGGATTGTCGGCGCATCGGGCGGCTTTGCTGGTCTTGTTTTATTACTGTCGGAATGTCTTGTAGACGGAATTCCGAGACTGATCGGGTCTTCCCGGGGAGAAGGAATATCCTTCATTGATCGCGAGAGCTTATCATGGGCTAAGTTGGGACACCCCTGCAGGGTATAATCTTTCGAAAGCCGTGCCTGCGGTTATAGGCAGATGGGAATTTGTTAATGTCCGGTTGTAGTAAACTTGAAGTAAACTCTTCTAAAATACACCAACCGTGTGCGTAACCGTGAGTGTCTCTTTTCGGTGTTGATCGAGAGGAGAACACGGTTTCTGGGTTATGTCTGACGTAAGTAGGAGTTCAGGATCACTTCTTGATCATTACTAGTTGACGACCGCCTTTGTTTCTCTTCTCGCTCTCATTTGCGTATGTTAGCCACCATGTATGCTTAGCCGCTGCTGCAACCTCACCACTTTACCCCTTCCTTTCCCATTTAAGCTTTGCTAGTCTTGATACCCATGGTAATGGGATTCTTTGAGTCCTCGTGGCTCACTGATTACTACAACACCGATTGCAGGTACAGGTTATGCGATGATCATGACGCGAGAGCGATGTTTGCTTGTTTTGGAGTTCTCTTCCGCTTCTTCTTCGATCGGGGATAGGTTCGTGTCGGCAGCCTGGGCTAAAGGTGGTGGATATTGTTTGAGTTTCTGTTTATGATTCATCCGTAGTCGGATGTTGATCTTGTATGTTATATTGTGTTGGGGAACGAGTAATTTCAAAAATTTCCTACGATCACGCAAGATCATGGTGATGCATAGCAACGAGATGAGAGTGTTGTCTACGTATCCTCGAGACCAGCAACGAAGCGTTGACGCAACGTAGAGGAAGTAGTCGTATTTCTTCCCGATCCAACCGATCCAAGTACCGAACGACGGCACCTCCGAGTTCTGCACACGCTCAGCTTGATGACGTCCCTCGAACTCCGATCCAGCCGAGTGTTGAGGAGAGTTTCGTCAAGACGACGGCGTGGTGACGATGATGATGTTCCACCGCGCAGGGCTTCGCCTAAGCTCCGCAACGGTATATTCGAGGTGTAGTTTGGTGGAAGGGGCACCGACACGGCTAAGGAACGATCTCAATGATCAACTTGTGTGTCATGGGGTGCCCCTGCCCTGTATATAAAGGAGGGAAGGGAGGGCTGGCGGCCAAGGAGAGGTGCGCCAGGGTGTCCTACTCCTACTAGGAGTAGGATTCCCCCAAATCCTAGTCCAACTAGGTTTCCCAAGTGGGAAGGAGAGAGAGGCGCCTTCTCCTAGTCCTAATAGGACTAGGGAAGGGGAAGGTCTGCCAGCACTATGGCCCCTTTTCTTTCCCACTAAGGCCCATCATGGCCCATTGACCCCCGGGGTTCCGTAACCCTCGGTACTCGGTAAAATTCCCAATTTCACCCGGAGTGATTCCGAGTCCAAACATAGGCTTCCAATATATCAATCTTTATGTCTCGACCATTTCGAGACTCCTCGTCATGTCCGTGATCTCATCCGGACTCAACAACCTTGGTACATCAATATCATATAAACTCATAATAACCGCCATCGAAACGTTAGCGTGCGGACCCTACGGGTTCGAGAACTATGTAGACATGACCGAGACACCTCTCGGTCAATAACCAATAGCGGGACCTGGATGCCCATATTGGCTCCTACATATTCTACGAAGATCTTTATCGGTCGATCGCATAACAACATACGTTGTTCCTTTGTCATCGGTATGTTACTTGCCCGAGATTCGATCGTCGGTATCCAATACCTAGTTCAATCTCGTTCTTGGCAAGTCTCTTTTCTCGTTCCGTAATACATCATCTCACAACTAACACATTTAGTTGCAATGCTTGCAAGGCTTATGTGATGTGCATTACCGAGAGGGCCCAGAGATACCTCTTCGACAATCGGATGACAAATCCTAATCTCAAATATGCCAACCCAACATGTACCTTCGGAGACACCTGTAATGTACCTTTATAATCACCCGATTACGCCAGACGTTTGGTAGCACCCAAAGTGTTCCTCGGGCAAACGGGAGTTGCATAATCTCATAGTCATAGGAACATGTATAAGTCATGAAGAAAAGCACTAGCAACAAACTATACGATCAGGTGCTATGCTAATGGAATGGGTCATGTCAATCGATCATTCAACCAATGATGTGATCCCGTTAATCAAATAACAACTCCTTGTTCATGGTTAGGAAACATAACCATCTTTGATTAACGAGCTAGTCAAGTAGAGGCATACTAGTGACACTCTGTAGGTTTATGTATTCACACATGTATTATGTTTCGGTTAATACAATTCTAGCATGAATAATAAACATTTATCATGATATAAGGAAATAAATAATAACATTATTATTGCCTCTAGGGCATATTTCCTTGAGTCTCCCACTTGCACTAGAGTCAATAATCTAGATTACACAAGAATGATTCTAACACCCATGGAGTCTTGGTGTTGATCATGTTTTGCTCGTGGAAGAGGCTTAGTCAACGGTCGCAACATTCAGATCCGTATGTATCTTGCATATCTCTATGTCTCCCACCGGACCAAATCCGGATGGAGTTGAAGCGTCTTTTGATGTGCTTGGTTCTCTTGTGAAATCTGGATTCCTTTGCCAAGGCAATTGCACCAGATTGTCACAAAAGATTTTCATTGGACCCGATACACTAGGTACAACACCTAGATCGGTTATGAACTCCTTCATCCAGACTCCTTCATTAGCTGCTTCGAAGCAGCTATGTACTCAACTTCACATGTAGATCCCATACGACGCTTTGTTTGGAACTGCACCAACCGACAGCTCCACCGCTTAATGTAAATACGTATCCGGTTTGCGATTTAGAATCGTCCGGATCAGTGTCAAAGCTTGCGTCGACGTAACTGCGTTCTGACGAGCTCTTTGTCACCGCCATAAATGAGAAACATATCCTTAGTTCTTCTTAAGTACTTAAGGATGTTCTTGACCGCTGTCGATGATCCACTCTGGATTACTTTGGTACCGCCGCTAAACTTACAAAGAAGGCACACATCAGGTCTGGTACTGACATTGCATACATGATAGAGCCTATGGCTGAAGCATAGGAACATCTTTCATTTCTCTCTATCTTCTGCGGTGGTCGGGCATTGAGTCTTACTCAACTTCACACCTTGTAATACCGGCAAGAACCCTTTCTTTGCTCGATCCATTTTGAACTTTTTCAAAACTTTATCAAGGTATGTGCTTTGTGAAAGTCCTATTAAGCGCCTTGATCTATCTCTATAGATCTTAATGCCCAATATGTAAGCAGCTTCACCGAGGTCTTTCATCGAAAAACTCTTATTCAAGTATCCCTTTATGCTATCCAGAATTCTATATCATTTCCGATCAATAATATGTCATCCACATATAATATCGTAAATGCTACAGAGCTCCCACTCACTTTCTTGTAAATACAAAGCTTCTCCAAAAGTCTCAGATAAAACCAAATGCTTTGATCACACTATCAAAACGCTTATTCCAACTCCGAGAGGCTTGCACCAGTCCATAAATGGATCGCTGGAGCTTGCACACTTTGTTAGCTCCTTTGGATCGACAAAACCTTCGGTTGCATCATATACAACTCTTCTTCCGTAAATCCATTCAGAATGCAGTTTTAACATCCATTTGCCAAATTTCATAATCATAAAATCGGCAATTGCTAACATGATTCGGACGGACTTAAGCATCGCTACGGGTGAGAAGGTCTCATCGTAGTCAATCCCTTGAACTTGTCGAAAACCTTTTGCAACAAGTCGAGCTTTATAGACGATAACATTACCATCAGCGTCGGTCTTCTTCTTGAAGATCCATTTATTCTCAATTGCTTGCCGATCATCGGGCAAGTCAACCAAAGTCCACACTTTGTTCTCATACATGGATCCCATCTCAGATTTCATGGCCTCAAGCCATTTTGTGGAATCTGGGCTCACCATCGCTTCTTCATAGTTCAGAGGTTCATCATGTTCCAAAGAACATGACTTCCAAAATAGGATTACCGTACCACTCAGTGCGGATCTTGCTCGTTGATCTCTGAAGTTCAGAGAAACTTGATCTGAAGTTTCATGATCATCATCATTAGCTTCCTCCCTATTTGGTGTAGGTGTCACGTAAACTGTTTTCTCGTGATGTACTATTCTCAATAAGGGAGTAGATACTGATTATCTCATCAAGTTCTACTTTCCTCCCACTCACTTCTTTCGTGAGAAACTCTTTCTCCAAAAATCTTGCCTTCGGATCTGTGATAGAAGGTGTACCCAACTGTCTCCTTTGGGTATCCTATGAAGACACATTTCTCGATTTGGGTTCGAGCTTATCAGGTTGAAGCTTTTCACATAAGCATCGCAGCCCCAAACTTTCAAAAGCGACAACTTTGGTTTCTTGCCAAACCATAGTTCATAAGGTGTCGTCTCAACGGATTTAGATGGTGCCCTATTTAAAGTGAATGCAGCCGTCTCTAAAGCATAACCCCAAAATGATAGCGGTAAATCAAGAAGAGACATCATAGATCGCACCATATCTAATAAAGTACGATTCGACGTTCGGACACACCATTACGTTGTGGTGTTCGGTGGCGTAAGTTGCGAAACTATTCCGCATTGTTTCAAATGTAGGCCAAACTCAGAACTCAAATATTCTCCTCCACGATCAGATCGTAGAAACTTTATTTTCTTGTTACGATGATTTTCCACTTCACTCTGAAATTCTTTGAACTTTTCAAATGTTTCAGACTTGTGTTTCATTAAGTAGATATACCCATATCTGCTCAAATCATCTGTGAAGGTGAGAAAATAACGATATCCGCCACGAGCCTCAACATTCATTGGACCACATACATCGGTATGTATGATTTCCAATAAATCTGTTGCTCTCTCCATAGTTCGGAGAACGGTGTTTTAGTCATCTTGCCCATAAGGCACGGTTCATAAGTGCCAAGTGATTCATAATCAAGTGACTCCAAAAGTCCATCAAGATGGAGTTTCTTCATGCGCTTTACACCGATATGACCTAAACGGCAAGTGCCACAAATAAGTTGCACCATCATTATCAACTCTGCATCTTTTGGTTTCAACATTATGAATATGTGTATCACTACTATCAAGATTAAGTAAAACAAACCATTCTTCAATGGTGCATGACCATAAAAGATATTATTCATATAAATAGAACAACCATTATTCTCTCGATTTAAATGAATAACCGTCTCGCATCAAACAAGATCCAGATATAATGTTCATGCTCAACGCTGGTACTAAATAACAATTATTTAGGTCTAATACTAATCCCGAAGGTAGATGTAGAGGTAGCGTCGATTGCGATCACATCGACTTTGGAACCATTTCCACGCGCATTGTCACCTCGTCCTTAGCCAATCTTCGCAATCCGTAGCCCTGCTTTGAGTTGCAAATATTAGCAATGTAACCAAGTATCAAATACCAGTGCTCTGCGAGTATTAGTAAGGTACACATCAATAACATGTATATCACATATACCTTTGTTAACCTTGCCATCCTTCTTATCCGCCAAATACTTGGGGCAGTTCCGCTTCGGTGACCAGCCTGCTTGCAATAGAAGCACTCGGTTTCAGTGCTTAGGACCAGACTTGGGTTTCTTCTCTTGATCAACAACTTGCTTGCCGCTCTTTTGAAGTTTCCTTTTCTTTCCTTTGCCCTTTTCTTGAAACTAGTGGTTTTGTTAACCATCAACACTTGATGCTCCTTTTGATTTCTACCTCCATGCTTTCAAAGATCGCGAAGAGCTCGGGCATTGTTTTGGTCATCCCTTGCATATTATAGTTCATCACGAAGCTCTTGTAGCTTGGTGGCGTGATTGGAGAATTCTGTCAATGACGCAATCATCCGGAAGATTAACTCCCAGTTGAATCAAGTGATTGTTATATCCGGACATTACGAGTATATGCTCACCTTGTAACCGTTCTCCTCCATCTTACAGCTATAGAACTTATTGGAGACTTCATATCTCTCAATCCGGGCATTCGCTGAATATTAACTTCAACTCTGGAACATCTCATATGCTCCATGGTGTTCAAAACGACGTTGAAGTCCCGGTTCTAAGCCGTAAAGCATGGCACATGAACTATAGAGTAGTCATCAGCTTTGCTTTGCAGACGTTCACAACTTCGGCGCAGCCCTTGCACAGGCCCGGCACCTAACGGTGTTTCGGGACGTAATTCTTCCGTGCAGCAATAAGGATAATCCTCAAGTTACGGACCCAGTCCGTGTAATTGCTGCCATCATCTTTCAACTTTGCTTTCTCAAGGAACATTAAAATTCAACGGAACAACAAAGACGAGCCATCTATCTACACATCATAGACAAGCAAGATACTATCGGTACTAAGTTCATGATAAATTTAAGTTCAATTAATCATATTACTTAAGAACTCCCACTTAGAAAAAATATCCCTCCAATTCTCTTAAGTGATTGCGTGATCCATATCAACTACACCATGACCGATCATCACGTGTGATGGAGTAGTTTCAATGGTGAACATCAATATGTTGATCATATCTACTATATGATTCACGCTCGACCTTCGGTCTCCGTGTTCGAGGTCATATCTTATATGCATAGCTCGTCAAGTATAACCTGAGTATTCTGCGTGTGCAACTGTTTTGCACCGTTGTATTTGAACGTAGAGCCTATCACACCCGATCATCACGTGGTGTCTCAAAGACGAAGAACTTTCATAGCGGTGCATACTCGGGAGAACACTTCTTGATAATTTAGTAAGGGATCATCTTATAATGCTACCGTCAATCAAAGCAAAATAAGATGCATAAAGGATTAACATCACATGCAATCAATATAAGTGATATGATATGGCCATCATCATCTTGTGCTTGTGATCTCCATCTCAAGCACCGTCATGATCACCATCGTCACCGGCGCGACACCTTGATCTCCATCGTAGCATCGTTGTCGCCTCGCCAATCTTATGCTTCTCGACTATCGCTACCGCTTAGTGATAAAGTAAAGCATTACAGGCGATTGCATTGCATACAATAAAGCGACAACCATATGGCTCCTGCCAGTTGCCGATAACTTCGGTTACAAAACATGATCATCTCATACAATAAAATACAGCATCATGTCTTGACCATATCACATCACAACATGCCCTGCAAAAACAAGTTAGACGTCCTCTACTTTGTTGTTGCAAATTTTACGTGGCTGCTACGGGCTGAGCAAGAACCGTTCTTACCTACGCATCAAAACCACAACGATACTTCGTCAAATAGACTCCGCTTTAACCTTCTCAAGGACCGGCGTAGCTACACTCGATTCAACTAAAGTGAGAGAGACAGACACCGCCGGTCACCTTTAAGCAACGAGTGCTCGAGCGGTGAAACCAGTCTCGCGTAAGCGTCACGCGTAATGTCGGTCCGGGCCGCTTCATCTCACAATACCGCTGAACCAAAGTATGACATTTGGTAGGCGTATGACTTGTATCGTCTACAACTCACTTGTGTTCTACTCGTGCACATGACATCAACGCATAAAACCAGGCTCGGATGCCACTATTGGGGAACGAGTAATTTCAAAAATTTTCCTACGATCACGCAAGATCATGGTGATGCATAGCAACGAGATGAGAGTGTTGTCTACGTACCCTCGAGACCAGAACGGAAGCGTTGACGCAACGTAGAGGAAGTAGTCGTACTTCTTCCCGATCCAACCGGTCCAAGTACCGAACGACGGCACCTCCGAGTTCTGCACACGCTCAGCTCGATGACGTCCCTCGAACTCCGATCCAGCCGAGTGTTGAGGGAGAGTTTCGTCAAGACGACGGCGTGGTGACGATGATGATGTTCCACCGGCGCAGGTTTCGCTTAAGCTCCGCAACGGTATATTCGAGGTGTAGTTTGGTGGAAGGGGCACCGCACACGGCTAAGGAACGATATCAATGATCAACTTGTGTGTCATGGGGTGCCCCTGCCCTGTATATAAAGGAGGGAAGGGAGGGGCTGGCCGGCCAAGGAGAGGTGCGCCAGGGTGTCCTACTCCTACTAGGAGTAGGATTCCCCCAAATCCTAGTCCAACTAGGTTTCCCCAAGTGGGAAGGGGAGAGAGAGGCGCCCCTTCTCCTAGTCCTAATAGGACTAGGGAAGGGGAAGGTCTGCCAGCACTATGGCCCCCTTTCTCTTTCCCACTAAGGCCCATCATGGCCCATTGACCCCGGGGTTCCAGTAACCCTCTGCACTCGTAAAATTCCCAATTTCACCCGGAGTGATTCCGAGTCCAAACATAGGCTTCCAATATATCAATCTTTATGTCTCGACCATTTCGAGACTCCTCGTCATGTCCGTGATCTCATCCGGGACTCCGAACAACCTTCGGTACATCAATATCATATAAACTCATAATAACTGTCATCGAAACGTTAAGCGTGCGGACCCTACGGGTTCGAGAACTATGTAGACATGACCGAGACACCTCTCGGTCAATAACCAATAGCGGGACCTGGATGCCCATATTGGCTCCTACATATTCTACGAAGATCTTTATCGGTCGGATCGCATAACAACATCGTTGTTCCTTTGTCATCGGTATGTTACTTGCCCGAGATTCGATCGTCGGTATCCAATACCTAGTTCAATCTCGCATCTTGGCAAGTCTCTTTTCTCGTTCCGTAATACATCATCTCACAACTAACACATTTAGTTGCAATGCTTGCAAGGCTTATGTGATGTGCATTACCGAGAGGGCCAGAGATACCTCTCCAGGCAATCGGAGTGACAAATCCTAATCTCAAATATGCCAACCCAACATGTACCTTCGGAGACACCTGTAATGTACCTTTATAATCACCCGATTACGTTGTGACGTTTGGTAGCACCCAAAGTGTTCCTCGGCAAACGGGAGTTGCATAATCTCATAGTCATAGGAACATGTATAAGTCATGAAGAAAAGCACTAGCAACAAACTATACGATCAGGTGCTATGCTAATGGAATGGGTCATGTCAATCAGATCATTCAACCAATGATGTGATCCCGTTAATCAAATAACAACTCCTTGTTCATGGTTAGGAAACATAACCATCTTTGATTAACGAGCTAGTCAAGTAGAGGCATACTAGTGACACTCTGTAGGTTTATGTATTCACACATGTATTATGTTTCCGGTTAATACAATTCTAGCATGAATAATAAACATTTATCATGATATAAGGAAATAAATAATAACATTATTATTGCCTCTAGGGCATATTTCCTTCATATTGTTGTATTCATGTGACATTGTATGTATTGGATGTATCCCCACTATTATGTAATGTTGATGTAATGATATCCACCTTGCAAAAGCGTCTTCAAGATGCGCTTCTATCCTTGGTGGGACCTTCGAGTTCCTTCAGGATAGGGTCGCATCTTGGGCGTGACATTTATATAAGTCTGTCTCCCTCGAAAGATCTCCTTCCTTGTATGGGGAACCTGCACACAATGGGACCCTTCCGCTATTGGCAACACCCTTGTCTCTGTCTCGAGTCCGCTCGACAGTTCATTCGGCCACGCTGAGAACGGCAAGGTGGCCTACCCGCTACCACCAGCGCTCTTGTCCTGTTTCGAGTCCGCTCGATTGTTCAAGCGACCGCGCTGGCAGCGGCAAGGTGGCTTGCCGGGCAGCAAGCGCCCTTCCGGTAGGGTGCTAAGGATCCGTCCTCAAAGCACCATGGCATGGGTTTACGCACCGACAGCCTTATCTCAGCAAGCATAGGGTGCAAACATACAAAGAAATATCTAACGGGAAGACATCATGCGTGATATTGAAGTACTGCAGAGTTATATTACATCAAATAATCGCCGCGGTTCTAACTGAAGATAAAATTGTCTTGGTCTTGAACTCGTAGCGGCGACGAGGAACGGGGTGCCTAGTCCCGGCACTGGACCTCCACCCTCTCAACTCCATCGATGCAGTCGATGATGGGCTAGATACGCTCCCTGAGCACCGTGAGGTCCGCCTCCTCCGGCAAGCTCTCCAACGCGTTGGCAAAGTTGACAGTGGGGTACCAAAACACCACCTTGGTGAGCACCTTGGTCAGGGCGCCCCGGCAGAGCCTCCGGGACTCATTGGCCAGATAAGTTGCCCAGTTGGAGCAGAGCTGCTCCAGGGCTCCAAGAACACCCTCGAAGAACAGGGTCAGTTTGGCGTTGGGACTCATGTTCGGCTCCGGGGCGTACCTTACATTTGGCATCCCCATGGCAGCCAGCTTCGTGGTGGTCCTGCTGGTGACATCGGCGAGGCGGCCGACCCAATGGTTTATGCCCTCCGCGTACTCCTTGTGTTCGGCGGCGTCATTCCTCCGCAACTGTCTCTCCTCCTCCAGGTCCTTGGTCAGGGGATCTTCCCGGGCCCTGACCTCTGAAAGCGTCCCCTCAAGACGCTTCAGCTTTTTCAGCTTCAGGTCTTTGATGGAGTTGTTGGCCTTGGAGAGCAGCTCGACCTTGCCGAGGACTGCGGCCTGCACCTCCACCAAAGCGCCGTTGAGCATGTCCTTCTCCTTCGCCAGCTCCAGGACCTGTTCCTTCAGCCCATCCCGCTCCACCTCCAGCTCCTTCACCTTGCCGACATGGACCTGGGCCTGAGCATTGAGTGCCTCCTTGTGCCTCTGCTCCAGCTCCTGGGTCCGCTACATGGCAAGCTTCTTGACCTCCTCATCCTTGCCGCGGAGGGTGGCGGCGAGCGCCTCCTCACGAGCGGCAAGGTCCTCCTCCTAGGAGTTCAGCTCGGCCTGGTGCTGGTGTCGAGCGGCCTCGTACTTGGCGGCCTGTTCCTTTGTTGCCTCCTGGGCTTTCTCGACATCGGCCTGCTGCAGGATAAGCTCCTGTTTGCGCTCAGCCAGCAGATCCTGGGCAACCTTCAGTTCCTCGTGGGCCTAGCGGAACCAGTCCTGCGTCTCAGCGACGCGCCCCGCGAGATCCGCCTCCACCTTTTCCACCGCCGCCATCCTAGACTTAGCCTTGTCCAGGCGGGCACGATGAAGCGCATGGAGCTTCTGGAAGTTGGCGCTCATGGCCCGAAGGAGCTGCTCCTCCTGGGAACCGCCGCCACCGATGCTCGGTTCATCAACAACCTCAAGCCCGGCGGCGGCGAGCACCTCGTCATCGAATACCTCCCCCTTGATGGGCGCCCTGGTGCTCGCCGTCCTTGGGAGGTGGACAAACATGTCGTCGCTCACCTTCAGGTACTTGCCCAAGCCAGAGGCAACGGAGGAGGAAGGTTGGTCGTTAACCACCCCCTCCCCGGCAGGCCCCGTGCCGGCCTCCTCGGCAGCGGCCTTGCCGGCCTCCCCGGCAGGCCCCTTGGCGGCCTCTTCCGCGGCAGTCTTGGTGGCCTCCTCGGCGGCGATCTTGTCGGCCTCGGCCTCGGCGTCCCTGGCGACCTCCTCGATGATGGTGTCGATGTCCCCCCGGTCCTCCGAGGAGGGGTCTGGATACCAGGAAGGGGAATGAGGCGGAGCCAAGGTCAAAGTTTAAAAAGAAGAAGAAGAAAGAACAGGGACATAAATCAAATAACTCACCCTCACCGGGCTGGGAAGAAGTGGCGCTCTCCCCGCCAGCATTCGTTGACGGGGCAGAACCCCCGGCACCCAAGTTCACCTCCTCCTCTTCCATATGCATGGGCTCGGTGGTGGATGCCCTTGCCGGGGACGCCCCTCGGGCGGCGTGGTCGAGAGGGGCGGTGTGTTGGGGGTGGCCCTCTGCGGCTCCTCCTGCTGTCGTTCTTCTCCTGCAAACCCGGCAAGATCAGCGTCAAAGATTCACACCCCAAAGTTCATCAATGGAGGAGTAAGTGATGAGCTTACGCTGGGGACTGAAGCGGGGGCTACGCCGGGGGCTGCTGTCCGGGCTGTTATCCACCAGCAACAACATATGCGAAGTACCCGCCAGGGGCTTGTCGCCCGTCGAGGCCTTGGCCCTCTTCGCCACCCTCTGGGCCAGCGTCTCCACGTACCTGTGAATATAACACCAAATCAAAGAAGGATAACATTGGAGTGACGTCAGGAGATGATGCGGGGGCCGAAATGCTTACTCTTTCCTCCACCTCCTCCTCCACCAGCTTCCTCTTCCTCGCCGGGCTGAAAGATCCAAGGTCAAACTCGGCCCCCTAGGTGCTGCCCGAAGGGGAAGGAGATGGGGTCCGGTACCGCTTCGGCAAGGAGGAAGCAGTCACCTTCCTCTTCGCCACTGCGGCCTTCGCCGCCTTCGTCACTGCCGCGGCCTTCATCGCCCTTGTCTCGTGCACGAGCTGCTCCTAGGGCGGCTACCGCTGCGTGATCATGCCGGGCCGAACCGGCTCACCAGAGCTGGCCCGCCTCAGGACGCGCTGCCTCCCCGCGACCGGGGGGTCGTTCACCTCGACCTCCTCTTTGGACGACTCGTCGCCCGCATCTTCGACAAAGGGGCCTCAGCGTTGGTGCCGCGAGCCTCCCCGGCAGACTCCGCCCACTGGGGGAGCTCCCTCTCCTCCGCGGCCACGTCGGCCTCGTCCTCCATGCCGCCAGCGTTGCCGGCCTCCCTGGCGAGCGCCGCCTCCGCCCCCTGGCGGCAATGTAGTCCAGCTTCGCCCGGGTGGTGTCCTGGATGAGCAGCGGCTCGTCGCGTATGTAAGCCTCCGACAAAGTGTCAAAGAACTCCTGCACCTTCTCTGCTGGCGGCTCAGCCCAGGACGGGTCAAGTCCATGCGCGTTGAAGTCCGGCATCATGGCGATGATGGCGGACTAGCGAGAGTTGTTGCTCAGCAGGACCACTCCCGCCGGCAACCCAAACAGGGGCCCCTTGACGGCCTTGCCGGCCTTCACGGCCTTGCCGCTCCTCTCCGCCCTGTCGTTGCTGTCCACGTCGAGCTGGAAGAGCCTTTGACAAAAATGGGCATGCCCCATCACCGTGAAGTTATGCTTAAGGCCACGGCGGAGCCTCATGAAGTCGGCCGCATTCCTGAAGTCCCAGACCGGCCTCCCCTTGTTGCGTAGCGGGGCGATTCGTTGACGGATGAAGTCCACCCCAATCATCTCGAGGGTGAGCTCGGCCGTGGTGAGGCGATGAATCCTGGCGGTGGCGATCGAGAGCTTCTTGTCATTGACGTCGAGGTCGCTCCAGTCCTGGCAGCGAGTCGGCGGGTTCTGACGGACCCCGCAGAACTCCGGCAGGTCCTTCTCCTTGATCCAGCACCACCGGCCCCGCCACTCCTCCCACCTCTCCTTCTGAGCACCCTCCAGGTATGTGCCTTTCTCCTGGGTCCTCGGGATCCAGGCGATGCTCCCAGAGATGGCGCCGCCTGGTTGGATGCGAGGGTAGAAGTAGTGGCGGAAGAGCGCCATGCTGGGGAGCACCCCGGCAAAGCCCTCGTAGAGGTGGGAAAAGAGAGCCATACACGCCACGACATTTGGCGTGAGATCCAAAAGATGGAAGCCTTAGGTGTGCATGACGTTGTTGAAGAAGTTAGAGAAAGGGGGGCAGAGCCCGCAAGAGAAGAAATCGATGAAGAAGGGGTACCGATTTGAGCCGTCCTTGGCAAAATCGGTGGGGACGACGCGCGTGGCAGGGTGCCCCGTCGTCTTCCTCCCCCACAGGGGCAAGAAGAGGTTCTTGAGGTGGACCGCATCGACCGTCGACAGGAAGTAGGTGAGCTGTGTCCGCCGCACCGCCGACTTGCTCTCCGGCGCCTCCTTCTCCCCGGCATCCTTGGCCGCTCCCTTGCCCTGCTGGTTTTGGGCGCCATGGCAGCTGGAAGGGGGCGAAGGATCAAGAGCAATGGGGGCGGCGGCAGCAAGTAGAGGCTAGAATTTTGAATCTTTCGCCTGAGGAAGAAGAGAGGAACGGCGGTTCCGAGATCGGAAGAGGCGCAGAGGGTAAGTGAGCAGCGCGCCTGCGGTTTTTCCTTTTTTATGGGGAAGGCGCGGGCCGCCTCTTTACCATTTACTATGATGTGACGCATGAGGGCAGCAACCGCCCCACGTCACGCATGATCCCCACGTCCCACATTCAACGCGGGTCGTGGGGAAGCGCAATGAGCGAGGGAGTTACTGCGGTAAAAACTCCGCCGCCCGCACGCCCGCACACCATTCTGGGCCTGGCCCAATAACACCCTGTGCTTATATGTGGCCCAGGCCCAGGGCTCCTGTCAGTTTACAAAAGTAGGGGCCCCTTTTTGTACCCCTTTACTTGTGCACGGGCAGTCGCAGCCCCACGCCCCTGGCCACGCTTGGCGGGGCAGAGGAAGCGAAGGCACAAGATGACTAGACCAACTCCAAGCCGGAAACACAAAGAGCAGAAGGGCGAGGTGGACTCCCCCGGCAAGGTCCTTGCCGGGGTGGCCTCCACAATCCCGGCAAGATCCTTGCCGGGGCAACTTGCCCAACGCCAGCAGGGCTGCCATCCTTGAGCCTGAGAGTTCCGACGCCCTCAAACCACATTGGAACCAAGGCTCGGGAGGTGCCTCCATGGTGGCATGCAGATCTTTGTGAAGACCAGAAGCATACAAGACTAGATGAATAACCGGAAGATGAAGATCCTCGGCAAGATCCTTGCCAAGGATACCCACGAGACCCCCGGCAAGCCCCTTGCCGGGGACGACCACGATGCCACGGCAAGACTCTTGCCGAAGACATCCACGGGGCCGCAGCCAGGCCCACATCTTCCAAGACTCCGCCTCCGTTCCCATGCAGCTGCCAGCCCACCAACTAGGCAAGCACCTGCGTGGCGACGTGCGGCCTCTAGGCCAACTCAGCAAGCACCTGCGTGGTGGCATGCAGATCTTCGTGAAGGCTCTGCCACCGCACCAACTCAGCAGCCAGCCAGCCAGCATGGCACTACCCGCCTCATCAGTTCAGACGCGGGTCGAAGCCAGGCGAGGCGACGACAGCTGGGACGAGCTTCCTTGCCGTCCCCGGTAAAGCAAGAAGGGCACGTCGGCAGTGCATTAAATGTGTTTGTGCTACAGTGCCAGAGGATAGACTTGACCACTGTATAGCTTTCCACCTCCTGTGTGCCACTGTGGCAGACCCTTTGTCTATAAAAGGAGGCTCGCGGCATACTGGGAGAGGATTCAGACTTTTTGGACCCTGCACGCCTTGTAGCTAGTCCAAGAACACCAGATAAACAAAAACCAGCAGGAGTAGGGTATTACGCATCACTTGTGGCCCGAACCTGGATAATCCCCCCGCGTTGATCTCTCAATCCCGCTCTTTCCACAGCCCCGCGCCCGCCAACCGTAGTAAAAGGGATTCCTCGTGATCCCGTAGGTGTCGTTTCCCCCGACACCAATCAATTGTGTTTGGTGGTCCAATGGCACAAGGATATGGAACTTTGTGTCCCAATATCTCATTCCCATCAACTCATGGTTTTAATGTATCTTTCTCTACGTCTAGAGAATGAAGCCATGTGAGTTATGGATGTATAAGATTTGTCCACAATGAATTTCTCCAATATATTTTGGATATAGACAACATAGTGTACCATAATGTATGAGTGAAGGTGCTCGAGGTTTTACCCAATCCTTCATCTCAAAACCCACCATTAAGATGATCATGTGCTTCGTCATTGCAGTAGTAATCCTTGTGTATGACATATATGCATGGGTAATCATCATTGTTGGAGTAATCCTTGTGTATAAGGAACTCACTGCGTCGGTTGTACCCAAATGTACCGACAACAATAAGCCGTATAGAGACTTATTGGTTTTACACAATGTATGTTACGCTTTCCATTTCGATTCAGATGTGAGATTCCATTAGGAACCAACTGTGTCTAAATCTAGTGATCGACATGGATATGTAATGACTACATCTATCAACTGCATAGATAGATGATTTTGTACCGCCAATGATATAAGTTATCGGAATAAGATTTCACATCTGGAGAAGAGTTGGGTATCTGCGTGAACCCTTGTGCTACAATACTTGCTCTATGTTTCACCACCTCATTGTTCTCAATTCTGTTTCCAGAAGAAAACTGGTGTAGGTATTGCTTATGTGAATACCTTTCCCTTTATTGAGCAAGATTATTTCTACCTAGATTATACCCTTTGCTCGAGTTCAGTCCGAATGTTGTTCGCACTTTGCCATGGCCATGGTCTTTGGACCTGAATCATGTGGAAGGTTTTTTCAATCTAGTTGAGAAATGTATGTCGACAATTGTAGACTTCCGGTTATATGTTTCTCCAGAATCTATATATCAATATAGAGTTGATGGAAATATCGTTACCCATGGTCACTGTTTGTGATTTCCAATGCGGTTGAGTCGGGTATCTCGATGTCCCGGTCATTGTGTGCACTATGACCTGGGTTGGTGGAGGTTGCCCATCCACTGGGTGTATACTACCCATTAGGTGTCTGCCAACATGAATTTGACTTGCATTTATTGATTCAGAGGCCTCGATATCCTTGCTTGCGAGAAGCCGAATCCTGATATACTATTGCCATACTTCTCCACTTGTTGCTGTGAACGGGGAGTTGAGTGGTTTTTGTTGGTATCTCCACTCTTTCGGGCATATTTTTGCAGGATTGTAGGATTATGCGACACCTTTATTTTTAGTAAATGAATCTGGCAGGTTATTTGCAATGTGTTGCAAATCTTTCGAATGCATGGTTCAGATCTTTGAGTCACGTGGACTTGAGGCGAAATGTCTTTGAGCATTCCACTAATTTCCGGCATTCTGTATGGTACTTGAAAACTCCCCCTAATGCCTGGATATGTTCCTCATTGAATCAACATACTGACCTTGAATAACTATCCATGTGAGGGGCTTGAGGTATTGACGGTTATACAGTTATTCCTCACATAGATCCCAAATATATGTTGAGGGGCCAATGATGTATGTCGGGGTGGTGATATCGGTATGCAACCGAATTACCGCAGATGGAAAATACTTTGTAGATTTCTACGTATCAAAGATAGAGGTGAATAATATTATGCAGTTTGGTCATGAGCATGGAAAACTGCATGACTCCAACGTAAAGTTGGTAAGTTGCAATTATGAGGTTAAGATCATGGAATGAGCTTAATTCGTTGGATAAAGGATTCTACTAAACCAGATTGAGTCTAGACATATAGGACAAAGTGCTAAACTTCAATCCTAGGGCCATAGTGAAAGCATGCAAGGAGAATTCTACAACGTTGTCCATTCAATTTTGATTGTAATTGATGTTCAGGATAATGAGCCAATGGTTTCATGTGGACAAAGCACACTTGAGACCATCGTATATATGTGTCTTTTAGAACCATGGAATACCTGAATAGTCTAGTCAATGGTTAGGAAGAGCCACTTACCTCGACTTGGTGTGTTCAAGGAGTTTGAGTGGTTCAGCGTAGACTTTAAGGTGCACGAGCCTTAAAATTAGCTTCCCTGCATCACATATAGTGCACGTAAAATCCAAATATTGCTAGAATTTAGCATCATAATTTTCATATAACAATGGAATTGCTGATAGTTTCTGTTTCAACCCAGTCTCCCGATGACCAAGGCGAGGATGCCAAGTTTGTCATGCAAAAGACATTCTGGAACTATCTTGTACGCAACATGTGCTACGGGTTTTGTAGTGTGTGTAGTGCAATCATGATGATACATAGATAATGTGTTTGCCATATTTGTTGCATATGATAAAGAGAAAATATTCCTCTTTGTTGCCATCATAAGTTTCGCTATGGGAACTATTTTGACAAATATCTCTATAGTTTAGTAGGGTACGAGTTGACCCGGACACGATAAAGCATCCTTGATTTTGCTCGATTACCCATAGGATAGTAAATATGATACACGTTGAGCCAAAAATTACATTATCGCGCTTAGCGATTTTAAAATATCTCCTTTTCTCTCAACGAGAATGGAAACATTTAACTTCCCCGAGTATAGAGTTTGTGGTGCATATGTCCACAAGGCACATATTATCTTCCATCAGATTGACCCCCGTATAGATCTATATATAGACTTGAAGATTCTCAATATGAAAATCACCGTCAGATATATAGAATACATACAAATGTATTCTACCAAAGTGCTGATACAATAGATTGCGATATACAATATATGATGACAATAATACTTATGTTCATATTAGAACATCAGAAAAGGACATAAATTATAGTGACCACTCATGAGATTGAGAGACTAGACGAAGTCTTCAAACATGTTAGTTGAGTCATATTCAACCATCATGTTCTCCATGCCCAAAGGGTCCTGTGATAGCTGGATAGTCATGTTGTCGCTAGGTCACGGAAAAACACCACACAAATAGTTAACTTCCTTGTTGCTGTCAGTTTAGAGGTTGAAGTGAGATTCAAACCTTTGCCTTTGAGTTTCTTTGCGTCCGAGGAATTGTTGATACAGAATAACCAGATGCTGAGATCTGAATCGATATAATGCCTTATAATTTGTAAGGCAACATATTTTTCTGGTAGCGGTGTGACTCCAACCGTAGGTGAATCCGAAGGGTCTTGGATTGCACACTTTATTCCACGAGACACAAGCGCGATCATGATGTCCATGGCCCAGGTAGGGCAGTGGTGGCCATTGAGGACGAATACCTCAAATCCTTTAGCCATCGGTTACTTATATGGGTAAACCAGAGATAATTAATTTACGGATGATAAATTAAGGACGATCATGGTTGATGTTGTAATGAACTTTGCAAAAAATAATGAAAATTTCAAGAAGTTGGCTTGAAATCATTAGGTGTGAACTTCAAATTGTTAAGCATAAGACTTTGTAGGTAATCTCCAAAGGACAATATGGAGTAGATCTAGCAGCATTAAAGGAGTATAATCCGATATCATACTTCAAATACCTTATGTCATTACTTAATAAAATGCATGGGAAAGCACTTTGACAATCATAATGTTAGAAATAACAAAATGTAGGCTTAAACAGTAAAGGTAGATAATCTGCAATGCAGTAGATATATACACTAGCCCGTGATCCCAAAACATCAATTTGAAGAAACCAATTTGAATTTTGCATATCAATTCTTTACTTGTATTAAGCCTAAGGCTTAAGATGAACTGATATTTATTTGCAAGGAAATCTCATTGCAAATCAGAGGTAAATAATATCAACATGTTGTGAGCATGGAAATTTATTTACATCGTGACTTTATTCTTGAGTATACAACTCAACAGAAACAGTATTGAAAAGTGAATATTGGTACAGGGTCCTAATCACGATGGATACTGACTCAATAGTACTGTCAGATTGACCCGTTCTAGCATGCTTTGCTAATTCCTGGAAATACAGGGATCATGATGCAAAATGGGGAAAAGATAAGTTTCCTTGTCCCCATTGCTTTGCGGTTACCGCACGGTGGCATAGAGCGCCGCCCGCTGCGCCTTTGACGGGCCACGCCGCATGGAGCCGCGCTACAGGGCCCTACCGCACGGAGAGGTGGCCGTCGATATGGCCGCCACGCCGCGCTGGGTCGTGGTCTCCTGAGCCGGCCGCTGCGGCAGCAGCACCGCGCTTGTGTCGTATCGTACCGCCGCCTCAGGTCGACGGCTGCCGGGAAGCCGCGCCAGTGACGGGCGGCGTGCGTCACCCAGCCGCTGGTCGTGAAGACCTAGCGCGCCTCAGGGAGCAGTACCACGCCCCACGGTCGCGGGTGCTGGTGCACCGCAAGGATGCAAGCCGTGCGACGCCGCGGGCATGGCCAATGCCGCCGCAAGCGCGAACGCGAGCGTTGCGGAGGTTCGTGCGGGGCTGGCCAGCGCCGCCAGTCCTGGCGAGGATGGAGATGCCGTAGTTCGCCGTAGCAACGCTGGGTGTGGGCTTGCCTTGCTGTGCAGAGGAGTCGTCGCCTCGTCAGTGGTCCACCGTCGACGGTATGTGCGAGAGCCACGGTCTGCTACTTCGGTGAAGAACGTCCTCCAGTTCTTGCTTCTAGCCAAATTTCCTTGTTGCAAATTAATGCATGCAGACACAAGTATTGTAATTAGTATATATATTTAATCTAAGCAAGAACAAACAATCAATGCATGAAGTTTTGATCGCAGCAGCGGGATCAATATTTCTTCGAGTGGACAGCGCAAGCAGTACAACTCGTGGTTGTTTCTTGGTAGATGCAATTTGTTGGATGGCTTTGCCGTCCAGCGGAACAATGTCGTCGTCTTCGCAACGAAGCGCCATCTTTTCTGGCCTTCTTGCTTTCGACAGACAGGCAGCCGTCGAGGTCCACAAAGGGCAGTCATGACGGAGGGGGTGCGCCAGCGGGGTTGGTGGGAACCGACGTCCCTCCTGATCCATGTCCACCGCATGAATCCAGGGCAAAGGCCACGGACGACACGCTTGATCCGGCCAGCGGCTGCCGCGCCGGGTGCCGTGAGAAAAGCGTCGTGGCCGAGGGCCTTGACTGCTGCAGGAGAACCGGGCTAAGGCCGCAGTTGCCGTCCCGCTCAGCCATCGAGGGGTGGCCGGAGGGCATCGTCACGCTGCGTGGTGGCCGCCGCCGCCGAGTCTGGCCGTGAAAATGCTCAGCCAGAGAGCATGCTGATAACGTGTTAAGAGTAAAACGAGATTGAAAGTGAAAGGACAATTAGTCTTGGTTTCCGTTGATTCTAAAGTATATATATTTTGTACATCTAGAAGAGATGGGAAAAGGAGGTATTTGTTCGGAGGCATCCCTCCAAAACAGGTGCCTGTTGGCAATAGAAAGATAGAAGGGACATGACTGTGGGGTTGGACACACCCCTTTGCTAATGACTATTCATTAATTAGCATGTGCTAATTAATCTACTAATTAATTCCTAACAATCAACATCCTCAAAAAATTCCCATTTCCTTCGTGTTATGAGCAAAAAACAATCTAGTTTTCAGAGCTTATTGTATCTACTCCTACTGCAAATTAAGGCCCCACCGAGTAACACATTACCGTATGACCAATCATTAAGCATTGATGCCATGCATAGCCATGAACCGGCACTGATGACATCCTCATCAAAATAGAATGAATAAGTCAACACATTGACATTGAAGTATATAAAATTGACAAAATATGCAACCTTTGTAAACAATATCCAAGTGCCTTCTTGTAATTGATCCCAGATAACCCAGACTACATGGATAATATACATATGTAAGCGATCATGGAGCTTTGGCAGCCCAGATATATTTTAGTGCCCTGCAATCAGCTCCTTCCACCTCTCTGCAGAAACAGTACATGGGAAATTTTGGAATATATATTCGCTAAACAAAATACATTATAAAATATGATAATCTAGAGTAGTAATATGAGACTATACGTCTTGCTATACAAACCTACAGTTTTAGGTTTCCTAGTTCGAAACCATTTTTTCACTTATTATGAAGGGCGTGTTCGGTAGTTCAACACAGCTGCAAAATCCTGAACTCCGTCGCCCAGATCCAGCAGCCAGCTTCCCACCTAAATTCCAGGAGTAAGCGATCCGTTCAGTGCTGCAGCTTCTCGTTGCGAGCGATTGACTAGGTAAAAAGGCCAGAAAGTGCCTGCTCGGGGATGGGTGGTCGGGGACGGAGGAGACAGTCCGCGACGGCGGCGAACGACCGGTGGTGGAGAGCGGCTCTTGGCGCTGAAACGTCTGATCGACGGTGGAAGAGCCTTGGCCGGCTATCGTCGGTCTGAGCATCGAGTGGAGAGCGACGCCGCCGCGCTGTCGGTCAGAGCAGCGGATGAGAAAGCGAAGCGAGGATGGGTGGTCGGGGATGAAGGAGACGGTCCGCGACGGCGGCGGAAGACCGGCGATGGAGAGCGCGGGCGCCGGCGCTGAAGGTGCGGAGCGGTGGCGGAGAGCGCGGGCGCCGGCGCTATCGGTGCAGAGCGGCGGCTAGGGTTGGGGGAAGGGGAAAAGGAGCCGCGGGTGTGGTGGAGTGGCCTCGAGGGAACGGTTGGTGCAGTCCATCGATCACTTGGCGGTGGCATACGCCCGTAATTGTTGCTGAATCTAGCTTACCAGTTTCCACGGAGCCAGGTATTTCCAGCTCCACGACTCCGTCGATTTTGCACGTAGCGTCGAGCCAGCTTCTCGGTCAAATAACTAGGAGTGGAACCGTTCGACGCGACTCCAAGGCTGGAGTCGAGGTGTTGAAAAGCCAGAGGGCTACCGAACACGCCCGAAGTTTACCCATACATATTGCACATATGTCATTCTTTCTTGGATCAATCTCATAAAAAATACAAATACAAAGTAGAGAATGATCATCAACTTATTACTCTAATCTACTGAGAAAAATAAAAAGTGAGGCATCCCTCAGAAGAAAACTGATGTGTTATTTCGTATAGACCACCAGTTTATTTTTAGGTTGAAGTTATCAAACTGAAGAAAGTAGACAATGAAATTGATGAGCAATTAAATAGTACAATCAAACCTTCTCTTCAACACTACTCTATTCCAAGTCGATAGATTTTGACATGGATGAACTTGATTGGACGATTGTAAGAGTGGTAACAGGAAGCTATAAACCATATCAAGATCAATTATACAGTCCAAAAAAAACTCATCATCAGCGTGCAAAAAATAGGGAACCTTAAAGAAATGGAGCTCAAATTTGAGAAGGATCTTCAATTGTCGATTAGCCGCTACAGCCGGAAGAGGTACAGGAGCAGCCAACCCACATATGGATGCAACGGTTAATGGCCAGACCGCTCAGACGAATCGTTACTTCAACAGAACCATCTCACTTCTCAAGCTCATCATCTCCAACAGTCGAATGCCGAGATGTCTGACTGCCTATTTGGTATTGGAGTTATAGGGAGTGCCTAATTTATATGTATCTAGCTTAATTCACTTTTCTTCAGGTTCTATCTCTCAACTAAGTAATCTAATGCAGAATGTTAATTACTGTGCTATCTCTGCTCATAGGATTTTCATGTCTAATCCATCATCTTCCATGTTTTCATGTTATATTGAGATGAATCAGATCTTTACATAATGCTACTTTTTGGGATACTGCATCGGATAATTCTTTTGAAGATGTAGGGCACGCGGATTACCTTTGCCTTGCCATGGTGCTCAAGAACTGCTGATGGTGCTCTAATCAACAACACCTCACTACCGCCCCGTGGAAACAATGCCTCTACTCTACCTAGAACGAATCTTCCCAATTAAAATTCTCTTACAGAAATATTCACTGATGGTGCTGGAGTGATTTTCGCGTGAATCGGACGACTGGATCATGAGAATGGATGGCTGAGAATCTAATAGCCCGAGATGCCTCGAAAAGTGCTCGGTTATAATGTTTCTAAATAAATGAAGCACTAGAGCAAATGACAAACTACTCCAAATGATATAAGTGAAGATCAATGAGTAGTCGAATAATTATGTAACTATGTGAAGACTCTCTAACATTTAAGAATTTCAGATCTTGGAATATTATTCAAACAACAAGCAAAAAAAACTGACGCTCCAAGCAGAACACATATCATGTGGTGATATAAAAATATAGCTCCAAGTAAGGTTACCGATGAACAAAGATGAAAGAGGGGATGCCATCCGGGGCATCCCCAACCTTAGATGCTTGGTTGTCCTTGAATATTACCTTGGGGAGCCTTGGACATCCCCAAGCTTAGGTTCTTGCCACTCCTTATTCCGTAGTCCATCGAAACTTCACCCAAAACTTGAAAACTTCACAACACAAAACTCAACAGAAAACTCGTAAGCTCTGTTAGTATAAGAAAACCAATCACCACTTAGGTACTGTTGTGAACTCATTCTAAATTCATATTGGTGTTATATCTACTGTATTCCAACTTCTCCATGATTCATACCCTCCGATACTACTCATAGATTCATCAAAATAAGCAAACAACACAATGAAAACAGAATCTATCAAAAACAAAACAGTTTGTAGTAATCTGGAAACTTCGTATACTTCTGTAACTCTAAAAATTCTAAAACATTAGGACAACATAGACAATTTGTATATCAATCTTGGGTAAAAAAATCAGATCAAAAGCGCGTTCCAGTGAAATTTCAAAATTCCTGGACTGAGAGCAAAAGTTTCTGTTTTTGCACAGAATCAAGTCAACTATCATCCACACTATCCCAAAGGCTTTACTTGGCACTTCATTGAAACAAAAGCTATAAAATATGATTACTACAGTAGCTTAATCATGTGAACACACAAAACCAGCAGGGGTAAATGTTGGGTTGTCTCCCAACAAGCACGTTTCTTTAATGTCTTTTTAGCTAGGCATGATGATTTCAATGATGCTCACGTAAAAGATAAGAATTAAAACACAAAGAGAGCATCATGAAGCATATGACAAGCACATTTAAGCCTAACCCACTTCCTATGCATAGGGATTTTTTGAGCAAACAATTTATGGAAACAATAATCAACTAGCATAGGAAGGCAAAACAAGCATAACTCCAAGATTTTCAACACATAGAGAGGAAACTTGGTATTGTTGCAACTCCTACAAGCATATATTACTCCCTCATAATAATTTTCAGTATCATCATGAATGAATTCAATAAGATAGCTATCACACAAAGCATTCTTTTCATAATCCACAAGCATAGAATTTTTACTACCCTCCGCATAAGCAAGATTCTTCACGTTCGTAATAGTGGGAGTAAACTCAACAAAATAACTATCATGTGAGGCATAATCCAATTGAAAATTAAAATCATGATGACAAGTTTCTTATGAACTTAATACTCTAGATTCATGCTGGATAGCGGTTGATGTGTGGAGTAATAGTAGTAGATGCAGGCAGAGTCGGTCTACTTGACACGGACGTGATGCCTATATGCATAATCATTGCCTTGGATATTTTCATAACTTTGCACTTTTCTATCAATTGCTCGACAATAATTTGTTCACCCACCGTATTATTTTCCTTCGAGAGAGAAGCCTCTAGTGAAACCTATGGCCCCCGAGTCTATTTTCCATCATATATTTTCAGATCTATAAACCAAAACCCCCAAAATACCTTGCTGCAATTTATTTACTTTTATCTTGTTTTACGTTTTTAGTAATCTTTTATATCTATCTCTATCAGATCTTATCCTTGCAAGTGACCGTGAAGGGATTGACAACCCCTTTATCGCGTTGGGTGCAAATGTTTGATTGTTTGTGCAGGTGCATAGATTGGAGACTTGCGTATACCTCCTACTGGATTGATACCTTGGTTCTCAAAACTAAGGGAAATACTTATCTCTACTTTGCTGGATCACCCTTTCCTCTTCAAGGGAGAAAGCAACGCAAGCTGAAGTAGGAGGAAGAATTTCTAGCGCAGTTGCCGAGGAGGTTCTACATCAAGGCTACCAAGTACCCACCGTAAACTCTCATCTCTTGCATTACATTATTTGCCATTTGCCTCTCGTTTTCTTCTCCCCCACTTCTAAAACGTTTTCGGAAAAACACAAAAAAATTCCTTTTTATTCGCCCTTTTCCGTATGATCTTTTGTTTGCTTGAACTCATCATCATGAATGACTTTGGTATGGTTGAAACAGATGATGGCCTAACTCCTAAAATTGGACGGACCGACAATCTGGATGCTAAAACTTTTGTTTTGGGGCATGGGGATTTTATGGGAAAAGAACATATACAATAATTTTTCAATTGCGTAGGCAATCTGCCTCTTGATGATACTCCTATACTTAAAAGAACTAAAGCTTATGCAGAGGCTTTTTCAACACTAGTTCTGAAATTTGAAAGTATATTTATCCGTACTCATCCTACATTGCAAAGATTGTTTTATGTGTTACCCATTATAAAGGATCCTAAGGTTAAAAGATAGCTACCCAAGTTCTTAAGAATGAATTTGTTCATATAGTACGGGAAGCTAGGGAATTTTTTGACCATTATGGTATGAGCCGTGAAAATCCCGTAATCGATGAGATCCTTTACAATAGTTACTACACTTTGAGACATTTGTTTGGAAATAATCAAAAAAATGATGAAAACCTTAAAAGGAAAATCCCCGTTTAGACATGATCCAACAAGTTTTCAACGATGTTAATCAACAATATTCTTGGATTGTAGCCGGAAATCAGAAGGGATACGTAGATGGGCAGCTTAATGATGCCAAAATTTCTATGGATAATGTGTTCCAAGTTATCTTTGAAAAACCTTTCGATGATGACACATCCATGGAAAAGAATACCAAAGATGAAAATACTTAGATCTATGTTTTATGCCTAGCTAGGGGCGTTAAACAATAGCGCTTGTTCGGAGGCAACCCAATTTTATTTTTATGTTTTTTGTTTTTGGTTCTATTTTGCAATAAATACACATTATTACCTCTGTAATAATTGTGTTTTGGTGTTTTAATTAGTGTTTGAGCCAAGCAAGACCTTTGGGATAGTTCGGTATATCGTTGATTTGGTTTTGCTGAAAAACAGAAACTTTTGCATCCAGAAATAGAATTGTTTAAATTCATTGGAGCATGGAAACATTCTAATTTTTTTACAATTGATGGATATATGAATTGCCTCTGTTTTCCTAAATTTTCAGAATTTTTGGAGTTACAGAAGTATTCGAAGTTTTTAGATTACTACAGACTATTCTGTTTTTTGACATATTCTGTTTTCTATGTGTTGTTTGCTTATTTTGATGAATCTATGGGTAGTATTTGGGGGTATGAACCATTGAGAAGTTGGAATACAGTAGATATTACACCAATATAAATAAATAATGAGTTCACAACAATACCAAAAAGTGGTGCTTTATTTTCTTATACTAACGGATCTCATGAGTTTTTTGTTGAGTTTTGTGTTGTGAAGTTTTCAAGTTTTGGGTAAAGATTTGGTGGACAACAGAATAAGGAGTGGCAAGAGCCTAAGCTTGGGGATTCCCAAGGCACCCCAAGTTAATATTCAAGGACAACCAAGAATCTAAGCTTGGGGATGCCCCGGATGGCATCCCCTCTTTCGTCTTCGTAAATCCGTAAATTTACTTGAGGCTATATTTTTATTCACCACATGATATGTGTTTTCCTTGGAGCGTATTGTATGATATGAGTATTTGCTTGTTAGTTTGCCTCAATCATCCTTTTTTTACACACCTTTTGAGAGGAAAACACATGAATCGCGAATTTATTAGAATACTCTAAGTGCTTCACTTATATCTTTTGAGCTAGGCAATTTGCTCTAGTGCTTCACTTATATCTTTTTAGAGCACAACGGTGGCTTTATTCTATAGAAGTTGTTGAACTCTCGTGCTTCACTTATATTATTTTGAGAGTCTCTACACAACATGGTAATTTTCTTAGGTTATGAATTTTGTCGGATTATGGGTTCCGGCAAAACCCTTGAGGTTCGAACAATGGGGTGCGCACGAAGATCTCTCTCTCTCCCTTGTTAGCTCTCGCAACGATCGCAAGGCCTAGCTCGACGAACCCAAGGAACGAGAGACACGAGAGTTTATACTAGTTCGGGCCACCGATGTGGTGTAATACCCTACTCCAGTGTGGTGTGGTGGATTGCCTCTTGGGCAGTGGTTGAACAGTTACAAAGGGAAGAACAGCCTCCTGAGGAGAGGTGCTCTTGTGCTTGGTGAGCTTGTGTGTGTGTCGAATCGATTCGATCCCCCCTCTATGGTGGTGGCTAGTCCTATTTATAGGGGCCCTGGTCCTCTCCCCAAATGTTAGGCGGGAAGGGATCCCACAACGTCCAGATACGAAGGGAGACAACGAGTACAAGTTATCCTAACTAAAGGTGGTCTTCGCCTGCCAAAGGCTCTGGTGGTGACGCCGTCTTGGGCTCCACGGTGACCTCCGTCCTGCCATCCTGCTGGTCTTGGTCTCATTGCACCGATATGGCAACCTTTGCCTGATGCCTCGAGACTCCTCGCCTGCGCTTGCCTCTTTAGCACCAAAGAGGAAACAAGGACACTGTGCGTGCTGGAGCCTGCCTGGCGACCGCCTGGCCCCGGTCGTCATGGCTTACGTCACAGGAACCTCGCGAGGTACCCCTTGCCTTGATCTCTCCTCCCCTAGTGAGCCAGCCTGGTGAGGCCGCCCCCGAGGAGATCTTGTGTCATCCGCCTCGCGATGCTTGGCCCCTTGCGAGGGTCTTGAGTGTTTGCTGGTGAAGATGGGCCATACAGGGCCGCTGGTGGAGCCATGCCGTGGGCCGCAGGCAGGCAAGTCTGGGGACCCCCGTTCCCAGGACGCCGACAGTAGCCCCCGATGAAGGAAATATGCCCTAGAGGCAATAATAAAGTTATTATTTGTTTCCTTATTTCATTATAAATGTTTATTATTCATGCTAGAATTGTATTAACCGAAAACATAATACATATGTGAATACATAGACAAACATAGTGACACTAGTATGCCTCTATTTGACTAGCTCGTTAACCAAAGATGGTTAAGTTTCCTAACCATAGACATGAGTTGTCATTTGATTAATGGGATCACATCATTAGGAGAATGATGTGATTGACTTGACCCATTCCGTTAGCTTAGCACTCGATCGTTTAGTATTCTGCTATTGCTTTCTTCATCACTTATACATGTTCCTATGACTATGAGATTATGCAACTCCCGTTTACCGGAGGAACACTTTGTGTGCTACCAAAAGTCACAACGTAACTGGGTGATTATAAAGGTGCTCTACAGGTGTCTCCAAAGGTACTTGTTGGGTTGGCGTATTTCGAGATTAGGATTTGTCACTTCGATTGTCGGAGAGGTATCTCTGGGCCCACTCGGTAATGCACATCACTATAAGCCTTGCAAGCATTGCAATTAATGAGTTAGTTGAGGGATGATGTATTACGGAACGAGTAAAGAGACTTGCCGGTAACGAGATTGAACTAGGTATTGAGATACCGACGATCGAATCTTGGGCAAGTAACATACCGATGACAAAGGGAGCAATGTATGTTGTTATGCGGTCTGACCTTCTCCTAGTTGGAATAGGAAGGGGGGGGGGGCAAACCTACTTGGAGTAGGATTGCCCCCCCTTGGGCGCGCCTCTCCCCTTGTCCAGCCCTCTCCTCCCTCCCTTTATATACAGAGGAGGGGGGAACCCCATAGACACAACAATTGATCTCTTGATCTCTTAGCAGTGTGCGGTGCCCCCTCTACCATAATCCACCTCGATAATATCGTAGAGGTGCTTAGGCAAAGCCCTCCGTCGGTAGAACATCATCATCGTCACCACGACGTCATGCTGACGGAACTCTCCCTCAAAGCTCGGCTAGATCGGAGTTCGAGGGACGTCATTGAGCTGAACGTGTGCTGAACTCGGAGGTGTCGTACGTTCAGTACTTGATCGGTCGGATCGTGAAGATGTACGACTACATCAACCGCGTTGTGCTAACACTTTCGCTTTTGGTCTACGAGGGTACGTGGACAACACTCTCCCCTCTCATCGCTATGCATCACCATGATCTTTCGTGTGCATAGGAATTTCTTTTGAAATTACTACGTTCCCCAACAGTGGCATCCGAGCCAGGTTTTATGTGTTGATGTTATATGCACGAGTAGAACACAAGTGAGTTGTGGGCGATACAAGTCATACTGCTTACCAGCATGTCACACTTTGATTCGGCGGTATTGTTGGATGAAGCGGCCCGGACCGACATTACGCGTACGCTTACACGAGACTGGTTCTACCGACGTGCTTTGCACATAGGTGGCTGGCGGGTGTCAGTTTCTCCAACTTTAGTTGAACCGAGTGTGACTACGCCCGGTCCTTGAGAAGGTTAAAACATCACTAACTTGAAGAACTATCGTTGTGGTTTTGATGCTTAGGTAAGAACGGTTCTTGCTCAGCCCGTAGGAGCCACGTAAAACTTGCAACAACAAAGTAGAGGACGTCTAACTTGTTTTTGCAGGGCATGTTGTGATGTGATATGGTCAAGGAATGATGCTATATTTATTGTATGAGATGATCATGTTTTGTAACCGAGTTATCGGCAACTGGCAGGAGCCATATGGTTGTCGCTTTATTGTATGCAATGCAATCGCCCTGTAATTGCTTTACTTTATCACTAAGCGGTAGCGATAGTCGTAGAAGCAATAGTTGGTGAGACGACAACGATGCTACGATGGAGATCACAGTGTCGCGCCGGTGACGATGGTGATCATGATGGTGCCTCGGAGATGGAGATCACAAGCAGAAGATGATGATGGCCATATCATATCACTTATATTGATTGCATGTGATGTTTATCTTTTATCACTACAAGAAATATGTCAACTTGTGACCCTCACTATTGGTCTCTGAAAGGTCATAGTTTTTCATTTGCGACCTTTCTGTGACCAAAACCAGAAGGTCAAAAGCTGGCAACAGAACTGAAATTATTGACCTTACGTAAAAGGTCGTTGGTTCCATGACCAAATCTTTGGTCACTAGCAACCTCCCCAGGCCACGTAGGCATCCAGCGTGGCAAGCTGATGTGGCACAAGATTCAGCCCGGTCCAATTCGGTTTTCTACATGGGCCTAGCCCATTAATTCAACCCATTTATAATTTTTTTCTTGTCAATTTTCGCTATCTACATGGGCCTAGCCCAGCAATGCAGCCTTTTTATTTTCTGGGCCATGGCCTTTTTGGCTCAACAATTCCAGATTTTTTTATAATTACTTTTTTTTTACGATGGGTCAATTAGTCAGATGGGTCCCAATTGTAAGTTCTAGTAATTGGTCCCAGTTTTCAAGTTTTAGTAAGTGGGTCCCAATTGTCAAGGTCATATTCTTCATATTTCAATTTCATAGTAAATAAATAACATGTATTTAAATTGGCCAGACAAAAAATACAAGTAGTACTTCGAATAACATCAGCCAAAATCAGTAGGGAGCTGCTACTCTACAAATAACACATAATACATTTTCAATCACGGTTTTACAAGATCTATGTGTAATAACTAGAGAATATACAAGCTCTACAAGTGTCTTCAATCTTCTTCAACATGGAGCTCCTTCGGAAGCACAGTTTAGAGAGAGCACAAACTGGGCACCTGCATCGTCACAGGAAGGCAATTTTAGATCATAAAAACGAATGTTCCAAGCACAGTTTAGAGAAAAGAACCAAGTAAATTTGCCCTCAATCATACAAACAAAGTTTAGAGAAAAGAACAAGCACTTATTATGCAGGACACATACGTACACATTTCAGGAAAAGCTCGGAAAGGGAGAGAGAGCAGCAGCAACAGCAGGGGGTTCAGACTTCAGAGAAGATCAGCAGCGAGGTTAGGACAATAAGAAGCAAGCGTGGGAATGGAGAGAGGAGTAGCAGCAAGCAGCAATAAAGAGGTTCCGAGAAGAAGTGCAGCAGCAGGTTTAGTGGATTCAGAAATGGAATGCCATCATAAAAAAAACAAAGGATTTTCCATGGTGGTGGTGGACTGGTGGTGATGGTGAGAAGGAGCAGAGCGGCAAAACAAATGGCATTTGATTAGGCGAAGGACAACCTGAAGAAGGGACGACCTATGCTCTCCTACAACTTTGACATCCGTGTTCATATGCTGAAGGAGCTTGACGAGGACATCAGGCACCAACGATGCCTTTGATGCAACTCCTTAAGCGCATTACTCTGCAAAGTTCAAAGAGATTCAGCATTTAGATAAATCACATGAGTGTCTAAAGAATCAGAACCAAGCTAAGTTAGTTATCAGTTCACTGCTAGCCAACCTGGTCGGCTAGCCCTGTTCAAAAGTGAAATCCATGAACCCGGTTACAGTAATGGCTGCAACTTTTCGTGTATGTATTGATAGGGAAACATGGGTCACAAGGAACTTAAAGCAGGAAGCTCACAATAGCAAGACCGGCTGCATTTCCTAATATAACCGGTGAACCACAATAACAAGTGGATCAGCTATTGTTCCTTCCTGTTGGAAACCATCAGCTGTTTTGCTCCAAAGTGTTATGTCAGAACTATCAACAAGATGACGACTCGAGGAAAACATCATGATGATATTCTAGCGCACAGAGTATATATACAAGTATATATATACAAGGATTCTAACACCACAGCATTGACAGTAGGAAGCTAACTAGCATCTGATAATTTCTCGACAGATGATAATCTCATCTAGCATCTGAATCTAAACTCAAGCAACATGCATCGATGGTAGGAAGGGGCAAGCAATTAAAATCTATAGATAGAACACAAGTTCTATGTACCTAGATAACAAAAGTAAGAAAGAAATTGATGAAATGTACAATGGAAATTTACTATTGTTACAGAGCAAACATTAAAAATCCATGCTCAGTTATAAACCAATTATTGCAACTGATGATGCTGCACCATTCATAGGCAATCAGAGATGAAGGAAACAAAGCAAAGAAATGATCATCACCTTAAGCTCCTCAAGGGTAAAGCCTCTGCCAGCCCTCGCCTTAATGTTGTACTTGAGGGTCTGCCATTGCACGATGGGGCGAAGAGGTCCAGAGGTAGGGCAGGGGAAGATCTTCACAGCCTTCTTCTGGCGAGCTGTATACAAAAAAGAACAGAATGGAAGATGGCAGTGAGTTAAGAAAGCACCACAATAATAGAAACATGTTGTCAGTGGATTGGATGGTAACACAAACATCTACTCTGTCCTGCTGTAACAAACATGTACTTAACTCCTTACATACACCAGTGCAAGTGTTGTTCACATGTTACTACTTGATTCGACTTTATACATATAAATAGACATGACAATAAACTTGCATAAAGAGACGTCTAGTCTAGCATCAGACTAACTTACTGGTATAAAGAGACATGGATATTCATGACAATACAATGGCTCAATGGCTCAATGCCTGAAGCTTTTTCGCTTACGATAGGAGATTTTACAAAAAAGAATACAAGGTGCCTCTGAACAGGAGCAGAGCAGGTCTAGAGCACTTATGTCAATGCCTCCCATACAATTTATTTAACTCATAGGTTTACATTAATTGAAATATTCTCGGACAGTTCAACAAAGAAAAATGTGAAGCAAATAGCATTTTTCAGTTCAGCAACATGTTGTACATACAGTATGAGCACCACAGGATAGTAAAAACAGTGAGCAATCTGCAACTCTATTTTGATGATGTGGGTGCATCCACATAATAGAATTTATTTATCTGTGTGCATCCATCACTAGTCAATTCGTATCCATTGATGACCACAATGTTGCTGCAGCAGGAAACATTCAGTCAATGTTGCTGCAGTGTCCCATAACAAGATTCTTATGTATGGACTGAATTTTTGTGCATATGTAACTAGAATCAAATTGTATCCAATAATATATGGCGACATGTCACAGCAGGAAATTTGAGCAGGGTTGGAGAAGAAGGGCGGCAACAAGACCTTGTAAGAAGAGAAGCTGTCAAGGAGAGGCCTAGTCATGGATTACCCGTGGAGGTTCATGGAAGAAACATGAAGGGGATGTGAGAACACTCGTGGGATTGCATTAGATTGAAACAAGACGAATGTGATAGTGGAGCGGAGTGGATGCTTACGGGAACTCGATCTCGAGGCGGGTCCTGCCGTCGCCGATGCGGTGGTGAGGGAGGGCGGCGTCGGAGACGAGCACCTCAGAGGAGCGGCTTGTAGACGGACACCCGGTCCTCGAGCTCCCACCTCCGCCTCCTTGGCCGCCTCCACGCGCAGCGACCGGAGCCGGGCGGCGCCCCGAGCACGCTGGCGCCCCGGCGAGGCGGGCGGGTGGGAAGGGACGACGCGCGGAGCAGCGGGGGAGCGCAGGAGGTGGACGGCGGTGGAGAGAGGCGCTATGGCCGCGCACGGAGGAGGAGGGGAGGAGGAAGAGGCGAGGCGGTGCTCTGCTCTGCTCTGCTCTGCTCTGCTCTCCGCCAGCGTGTAGCCCGCTGGTCCTGGATTGCGCCCCTCCCAGTCGACCTCGAGGTCGGAGAGATATGGATCTCGCAGCTCTGGATCTGCAAGGAGGGGAGGGGGAGGCCCGGCGGCGAGCTATGGTGGGAGGATGTGGTCTGAATCGGGGAGAAGGGGGCGGGGGCGACTGCGGCGGCGGGAATGGATCTCCTCGCCACGGCGGGATGGGGAAGGAGGGGGCAGAGACGGGGGGCCGTCGTCGTCGATCTGGACCGAAAGAATGGATGCGGGGAGGGAGGAATGAGAGAAAGAATGGAGGCGGGGGGTGGGTGGAAAATGTCCATGAGGACAGACCTAGGGTTTTGGCTCGGGTGGGTTTGGGTCGTTGGATCCGAAAGCATCCGACGGTGGTTGATGCGTGATCCGCGTGATATGCCCATGGTCCAATCAGAACGCAGCAAACCATTTGATGACCTTATGACCATATATATTGGTCATGATCGATTCAAGAGAAAAATTTTCATTCCATTTTTCAGTGCTCAAAATGAGTATTTTTGTGAAAGTCCTATCAAATATTTGTTTAAATGATATCATATTTTGCACAAGTTTACATCATGGATTTGCAAACAATATTGACAAAGGGAGTTTTTATTTCCTTTGCACGAAAAATTAAATTTCCATTTTTTGAGTGGCTAAAATAAGTTTTTTCGTGAAGGACCTATAATATATTTGATGCAAAATTGGACCAAATTATTTTTCTAAAATACTAGGCCATATTTAATGCACAATTGACCAAATGGTTCGGTGTAAAAAGTTTTGATCCACCTCTCGTGAAAAAGACAAATTTCCGCCGATTCAGTTGGAAGCGGGTCAAATTTGAAGGAAGCGGGTCAAATTTGAACTGTAGCTGCATTGTAGTTTGCTCTTTATTTTTTCCAAAAATCATTTCTAGGTACATAAGTATCTATTTAATAAGAGAAACATAAAAAAAATTCGAAGATTCAACCACTAGCTAGGAACGGTCATTCCCGCCGTTTTGACCGCATTTTGAAACGGGCATAAAAAATTCAAAAAAAATAAAATAATTGGGAAACCTTCGCATTGTGTCATTATATGTGGCCAAGTTCCCATGAAAAATAATAAACTTGTAATAAGGCAATTATTTTAAAAAAGTGTTCTCAGAAACGAGCTATCATGTGTGGAGATCAATGGCTTTCAAGCCAAATGATCAATCTTATGGCCACATTCATGACATAGTTTGTTCAAATGATCTCATATTGTGCACAAAGGTGCATATTGGAATGGCAAACAATATTGCCTAAGGAAGTTTTCACTTTCTTTGGACGAAAAAACCATTTTCCATTTTTCGAGTGCCCAAAAGGAGGTTTTTTTGTGAAGGACCTCCCAAATATTTGTTGCAAAATTGGACCAAATCATTTTTCTAAAATACTAGGCCATATTTAATGCACAACTGACCAAATGGTTGGGTGTAAAAAGTTTTGATCCAGCTCTCGTGAAAAAGACAAATTTCCGCCGATTCAGTTGGAAGCGGGTCAAATTTGAACTGTAGCTGCCTTGTAGTTTGCTCTTTATTTTTTCCAAAAATCATTTCTAGGTACATAAGTATCTATTTAATCAGAGAAACATCAAAAAAATTCGAAGATTCAACCACTAGCTAGGAACGGTCATTCCTGCTGTTTTGAGCGCATTTTGAAACGGGCATAAAAATTCAAAAAAAATCAAAAAATTGGGAAACCTTCGCATTGTGTCATTATATGTGGCCAAGTTTCCAGTAAAAATAACAAACTTGTAATACGACAATTATTTTTAAAAAGTGTTCTCAGAAACGAGCTATCACGTATGGAGATCAATGGCTTTCAAGCCAAATGATCAATCTTATGGCCACATTCATGGCATAGTTTGTTCAAATGATCTCATATTGTGCACAAGTGTGCATATTGGAATGGCAAACTATGTTGCCTAAGGAAGTTTTCATTTTCTTTGGACGAAAAAACCATTTTCCATTTTTTGAGTGCCCCAAAGGAGGTTTTTTTGTGAAGGACCTCCCAAATAATTGTTGCAAAATTGGACCAAATCATTTTTCTAAAATACTAGGACATATTTAATGCACAACTGACCAAATGATTGGGTGTAAAAAGTTTTGATCCACCTCTCGTGAAAAAGACAAATTTCCGCTGATTCAGTTGGAAGCGGGTCAAATTTGAACTGCAGCTGCCTCATAATTTGCTATTTATTTTTCCAAAAATCATTTATAGTTACATAAGTACCTATTTAATCATAAATACATGGTTTGGTGGCGATACGTCGAGGTTTGGGCAGTGGCCAAGGGCCCCAACTCTAGAGCGTGTAAACTCGCATGCCCGCCGCGTGGTCACCGCGTGACCGTGGCGTTGCCATGTGTTCTGGGCGGCCTAGGCATGTCTAGTGGGTTGGGCACTCCCTAGGTAGGTGCTAATAAGAAAATTACAACATAAGATTCTCACGAGGAGACCGATCGATGCTTAAACATGAATTAGCAGCCAAGTGTTTGATTAGCGGTACGGGAAATATAAATGGCTAATGGGCGTGAGTTTTGGTTGAGGATGATCAGTTACTAAGAAGACCATCTTCACAAATTTTTAGCTCAAAAGGAGGAGCCTAGGTGGTACTTGCTTTGCAAAGTACCACACTGGACATAAATACGAATGTTGAAGCTGGGCTCAAAATAATGAATGGATTGAGCTGGCATTTGGTGGAGGATGGTTATTTGGGCATAGGAAAGTACTGTAGAAAATGGATACTTTTTGGACATGCCAAAGTGGTACTTCCTTCACAAAGTGCTGCTCTGAACAGAATAGGAAAATGAATATTGTTGAATTATTTTTGAACTAGGCATGGTAGGTTTTTGACATATTTGATGAAGATATGATCCAAACAATTTATGAGAATTTTTTGGGAATTTTTGGAATAACAGAAATATAGGTTGCTTCACAACCTAGGGCAAAAATTAACACATGGACATGACACATAGGCAAAACTGATGAGATGGCGCCTAGTCATCGCAACCCACCACAATTTACAAGGCTATGACCATCTATATTGGTCGTTAACAACTAGAAATAAGGCAGCGGACTAGCGCTGTTTGCTTTATGACCATTTCGTGTAAGGAAATTACGACCTTTCTGACCAAAATGGTCGCAATGGTTTAGGGTTTGGAGCCCCCCGAAGAGCTTTTGACCAATTGGTCTCAAATGGTCATAGATCTAGGACCAATTCTTCCAGGGTCACTGACAGAAGGTCACTAGTTGACATATTTCTTGTAGTGTATGCATCTTATTTTGCTTAGATCGACGGTAGCATTATAAGATGATCTCTCACTAAATTTCAAGGTATAAGTGTTCTCCTTGAGTATGCACCGTTGCGAAAGTTCTTCGTGCTGAGACACTACGTGATGATCGGGTGTGATAAGCTCTATGTTCAAATACAATGGGTGCAAAACAGTTGCACACGAGGAATACTCAGGTTAAACTTGACGAGCCTAGCATATGCAAATATGGCCTCGAAACATTGAGACCGAAAGGTCGAGCGTGAATCATATAGTAGATATGATCAACATAGTGATGTTCACCATTGAAACTACTCCATCTCACGTGATGATCGGACATGGTTTAGTTGATATGGATCACGTGATCACTTAGATGATTAGAGGGATGTCTATCTAAGTGGGAGTTCTTAAGTAATATGATTAATTGAACTTTAATTTATCATGAACTTAGTCCTGGTAGTATTATCATATCTATGTTGTAGATCAATAGCTCGCGTTTAGCTCCCCTGTTTTATTTTGATATGTTCCTAGAGAAAACTAAGTTGAAAAATGTTAGTAGCAATGATGCGGATTGGATCCGTGATCTGAGGATTAACCTCATTGCTGCACAGAAGAATTATGTCCTTGATGCACCGCTAGGTGACAGACCTATTGCAGGAGCAGATGCAGACGTTATGAACGTTAGGCTAGCTCAGTATGATGACTACTTGATAGTTTAGTGCACCATGCTTAACAGCTTAGAATCGGGACTTCAAAAATGTTTTGAACGCCAAGGAGCATATAAGATGTTCCGAGAGTTGAAAATTGGTATTTCATACTCATGCCCGTGTCAAGAGGTATGAGACCTCTGACAATACTTTTCCTACAAGATGGAGGAGAATTGCTCAACTAGTGAGCATGTGCTCAAAATGTCGGAGTACTACAATCACTTGAATCAAGTGGGAGTTAATCTTCCAGATAAGATAGTGATTGACAAAGTTCTCTAGTCACTATCACTAAGTTACTAGAACTTCGTGATGAACTATAATATGCAAGGGATAACGGAAACAATTCCCAAGCTCTTCGTGATGCTGAGATCGACGAA
This sequence comes from Aegilops longissima, assembly GCA_021605205.1. Lineage (NCBI taxonomy): Eukaryota > Viridiplantae > Streptophyta > Magnoliopsida > Poales > Poaceae > Aegilops > Aegilops longissima. The sequence continues at coordinate 333,851,171 of CM038677.1, forward strand.
GGTAGAAATCAAGAAAGAGCATCAAGTGTTGATGGTTAACAAGACCATTAGTTTCAAGTAAAGGGGCAAAGGGAAGAAAGGGAACTTCAAGAAGATAGCAAGAAAGTTCCTGCTCAAGTGAAGAAGCCCAATTCTGGACCTAAGCCTGAGACTAAGTGCTTCTACTGCAAAAGGACTAGTCACTGGAAGCGGAACTGCCCCAAGTATTTGGCGGATAAGAAGGATGGCATAGTTAACAAAGGTATATTTGATATACATATTATTGATGTGTACTTTACTAGTGTTTATAGCAAACCCGCGGTATTTGATACTAGTTTAGTTGCTAAGAGTAGTAACTCGAAACGGGAGTTGCAGAATGAACAGAAACTAGTTAAGGGTGAAGTGACGATGTGTGTTGGAAGCAGTTCCAAGATTGATATGATCATCATCGCACACTCCGTATACTTTCGGGATTAGTGTTGAACCTAAATAAATGTTATTTGGTGTTTGCATTGAGCATGAATATGATTTGATCATGTTTATTGCAATACAATTATTCATTTAAATTAGAGAATAATTGTTGTTCTGTTTACATGAATAAAACCTTCGATGGTCATACACCCAATGGAAATAGTTTGTTGGATCTCGATCGTAGTGATACACATATTCATAATATTTAAGCCAAAATATGCAAAGTTAATAATGATAGTGCAACTTATTTGTGGCACTGCCGTTTAGGTCATATTGGTGTAAAGCGCATGAAGAAACTCCATGCTGATGGGGTTTTGGAATCACTTGATGCTTGCGAACCATTCCTTATGGACAAGATGACTAAGACTCTGTTCTCCGGAACAATGGAGTGAGCCACTGACTTGTTGGAAATAATACATACCGATGTAAGCGGTCCAATGAGTGTTGAGGCTCATGGCGGGTATCATTATTTTCTAACCTTCACAGATGATTTGAGAAGATATTGGTATATCTACTTGATGAAACACAAAGTCTGAAACACTTGAAAAGTTCAAAGATTTTCAGAGTGAAGTAGAGAATCATCATAACAAGAAAAAAAAGATTCTACGATCTGATCGTAGAGGCAAATATTTGAGTTACGAGTTTGGCCTTCAATTAAAACATTGTGGAATAGTTTCACAAATTCGTGCCACCTGGAACACCACAGCATAATGGTGTGTCCGAACGTCATAACCGTACTTTATTGGATATAGTGCAATCTATGATGTTTCTTACCAATTTACCACTATCGTTTTGGGGTTATGCATTAGAGATAGCTGCATTCATGTTAAATAGGGCACCATCTAAATCCGTTGAGATGACACCTTATGAACTGTGGTTTGGCAAGAAACCCAAGTTGTTGTTTCTTAAAGTTTGGGGTTGTGATGCTTATGTGAAAAAGTTTCATCCTGATAAGCTCAAACCCAAATCGGAGAAATGTGTCTTCATAGGATATCCAAAGGAGACTGTTGGGTACACCTTCTATCACAGATCCGAAGGCAAGACATTCGTTGTTAAGAATGAATCCTTTCTAGAGAAGGAGTTTCTCTCGAAAGAAGTGAGTGGGAGGAAAGTAGAACTTGATGAGGTAATTGTACCTTCTCCCGAATTGGAAAGTAGTTCATCACAGAAATTTTTTCCAGTGATGCCTACACCAATCAGTGAGGAAGTTAATGATGATGATCATGAAACTTCAGATCAAGTTACTACCAAACCTCGTAGGTCAACCAGAGTACGTTCCGCACCAGAGTCGTACGATAATCCTGTTCTGGAGGTCATGTTACTTGACCATGATGAACCTACGAACTATGAGGAAGCGATGATGAGCCCAGATTCCGCAAAATGGCTTGAGGCCATGAAATCTGAGATGGGATCCATGTATGAGAACAAAGTGTGGACTTTGGTTGACTTGCCCAATGATCGACAAGCCATAGAAAATAAATGGATCTTCAAGAGGAAGTCGGACGCTGATAGTAGTGTTACTATCTACAAAGCTAGACTTGTCGAAAATGGTTTTGACAAAGTTCAAGGTGTTGACTACGATGAGATTTTCTCACTCGTAGCGATGCTTAAGTCTGTCTGAATCATGTTAGCAATTGCCACATTTGATGAAATCTGGCAAATGGATATGAAAGCTGCATTCCTGAATGGATTTCTGGAAGAAGAGTTGTATATGATGCAACCATAAGGTTTTGTCAATCCTAAAGGTGCTAACAAAATATGCAAGCTCCAGCGATCCATCTATGGACTGGTGCAAGCATCTCGGAGTTGGAATATACGCTTTGATAAGTTTATCAAAGCATATAGTTTTATACAGACTTGCGGTGAAGCTTGTATTTACAAGAAAGTGAGCGGGAGCACTACAACATTTCTGATAAATATATGTGAATGACATATTGTTGATCGGAAATAATGTAGAATTTTCTAGAAAGCATAAAGGAGTATTTGAAAGGCGTTTTTCAAAGGAAGACCTCGGTGAAGTTGCTTACATATTGAGCATAAAGATCTATAGAGATAGATCAAGACGCTTGATAAGTTTTTTCAATGAGTACATACCTTGACAAGATTTTGAAATAGTTCAAATGGAATAGTCAAAGAAAGAGTTCTTGCCAGTGTTACAAGGTGTGAAATTGAGTAAGACTCAAAGCCCGACCACGACAGAAGATAGAAAGAGAATGAAAATCATTCCCTATGCCTCAGCCATAGGTTCTATAAAGTATACCATGCTGTGTACCAGATCTATTGCATACCCTACCACTGAGTTTGGCAAGGGAGTACAATAGTGATCTAGGAGTAGATCACTGGACAACGGTCAAAATTATCCTTAGTGGAATAAGGATATGTTTCTCGATCACGGAAGTGACAAAAGGTTCGTCGTAAAGGGTTACATCGATGCAAGTTTTGACACTGAACCAGATGACTCTAAGTCTCAATTTGGATACATATTGAAAGTGGGAGCTATTAGCTAGAGTAGCTCCGTGCAGAGCGTTGTAGACATAGAAATTTGCAAAATACTTACGGATCTGAATGTGACAGACCCGTTGACTAAAATTATCTCACAAGAAAAACATGATCACCCCTTAGTACTCTTTGGGCGTTAATCACATAGCGATGTGAACTAGATTACTGAATCTAGTAAACCCTTTGGGTGTTGGTCACATATCGATGTGAACTATGGGTGTTAACCACATAAAGATGTGAACTATTGATGTTAAATCACATGGCGATGTGAACTAGATTATTGACTCTAGTGCAAGTGGGAGACTGAAGGAAATATGCCCTAGAGGCAATAATAAAGTTATTATTTATTTCCTTATTTCATGATAAATGTTTATTATTCATGCTAGATTATATTAACCGGAAACATAATACATGTGTGAATACATAGACAAACATAGTGTCACTAGTATGCATCTACTTGACTAGCTCGTTAATCAAAGATGGTTAAGTTTCCTAACCATAGACATGAGTCGTCATTTGATTAGCGGGATCACATCATTAGGAGAACGATGTGATTGACTTGACCCATTCCGTTAGCTTAGCACTCGATCGTTTAGCATTCTGCTATTGCTTTCTTCATCACTTATACATGTTCCTATGACTATGAGATTATGGAACTCCCGTTTACCGGAGGAACACTTTGTGTGCTACCAAACGTCACAACGTAATTGGGTGATTATAAAGGTGCTCTACAGGTGTCTCCAAAGATACTTGTTGGGTTGGCGTATTTCAAGATTAGGATTTGTCACTCCGATTGTCGGAGAGGTATCTCTGGGCCCACTTGCTAATGCACATCACTATAAGCCTTGCAAGCATTGCAACTAATGAGTTAGTTACGGGATGATGTATTACGGAACGAGTAAAGAGACTTTTCGGTAACGAGATTGAACTAGGTATTGAGATACCGACGATCGAATCTCGGGCAAGTAACATACCGACGACAAAGGGAACAACATATGCTGTTATGCGGTTTGACCGATAAAGATCTTCGTAGAATATGTGGGAGCCAATATGAGCATCCAGGTTCTGCTATTGGTTATTGACCGGAGACGTGTCTCGGTCATGTCTACGTTGTTCTCGAACCCGTAGGGTCCGCATGCTTAAAGTTTGATGACGGTTATATTATGAGTTTATGAGTTTTGATGTACCGAAGGTGTTCGGAGTCCCGGATGTGATCACAGACATGACGAGGAGTCTCGAAATGGTCGAGACATGAAGATTGATATATTGGACGACTATATTCGGACACCGGAATGGTTCCGGGGGTTATCAGATATTTATCGGAGTACCGGGGGTTACCGGAACCCCCCCCCCCCGGGAAGCTATTGGGCCTTATGGGCCTTAGTGGAAAGGAGGGAGGGAGGCCAAGAGGTGGCGCGTGGCCCCCCCTTGCCCCAATCCGAATTGGGAAAGGGAAGGGGGCGGTGGCCCCCCTTCTCCTTCCTTCTCTCCACCTCCTCCTACCCCTTCTCCTAGTTGGGATAGAAAAGGGGGGTGGGGGGGCAAACCTACTTGGAGTAGGATTGCCCCCCCCCCTTGGGCGCGCCTCTCCCCTTGGCCGGCCCTCTCCTCCTCCCCCTTTATATACGGAGGAGGGGGCACCCCATAGACACAACAATTGATCTCTTGATCTCTTAGCCATGTGCGGTGCCCCCCTCCACCATAATCCATCTCGATAATATCGTAGCGGTGCCTAGGCGAAGCCTTGCATCGGTAGAACATCATCATCGTCACCACGCCGTCGTGCTGACGGAACTTTCCCTCAAAGCTCGGCTAGATCGGAGTTCAAGGGATGTTATCGAGCTGAACGTGTGCTGAACTCGGAGGTGCCGTACGTTCGGTACTTGATCGGTCGGATCGTGAAGACGTACGACTACATCAACCGCGTTGTGCTAACGCTTCCGCTTTCGGTCTACGAGGGTACATGGACACCACTCTCCCCTCTCATTGCTATGCATCACCATGATCTTGTGTGTGCATAGGAATTTTTTTTGAAATTACTACGTTCCCCAATACCCGGGCCCAAGGCGCGCTCGGACTTGGCTTCGGGGCGAAGCCAAAGGGCAAGAGCAGAGCGCCGCGAGCCCCACAGCCTGCAGCCTTGGTCGACGCATGGCGATTGATTGGACGTGGGCGGCCCCACTTCCCGACGCAGCCTTGATATCCGCCTGGCTAGGCGGCCACGACGTCCTACACAGTTTTTTCCCCGTTGCTGGCGACGCACTCCCCCAACTCCTCTGCTTCCTCAAAATTCAGCTTCTTCTCCCTATCCAACCCGAGCTCAGCCCTCTCCATCGCCATGGCGCCAAACCGAACGGAGAAGGGGAAGAATCCCCTGTCCTCAGCCAGACCACCTCCGGCCATTGAGCCCGCTGTCGGTTGATCGGTGGTGCTCAACTAGGAGGCCATGGACAAGGTCCGCTCGGTGCTCGCCACCAGCTTCAACGAATGGGAAGGGATGGTGGCCTGGCCGGCGTCCCGATCTTCTGTCGGTAGGACAACCACCGAGGTCCAATTCTTCATTGATGCCCTGTGGGCCGGCCTGGTTCCTCCCTTCTCCGCCTTCTTCAACGCCGTGCTTTCCCATTACCAGATCCATATGCTGCACCTAGATCCCCAATCCGTCGCCCTTATTGCCGTCTTTGCCTTTGTCTGTGAGGCCATGCTGGGCATTGCCCCCTCCGTGGCCCTCCTACGCCATTTCTTCTCGCTGCACCTGACTGACCCCCGGCAGTGCTCGGGGTGCCTGAGCTTCCAGGCTGTGGCGACGACGGCCGGCTTGGGGATTGACTTCGAACTCTCGCTGTCCGCGAGCGGGTTTCAGACATGGTGGGTGCGTGTGGATGTCGGAGTGCTCAACCCCCTGCTCTTGCCTCAGTCAGCGCCCGCCGTCACCAGCTCCGGTTGGGGCCACGAGAAGCTCGCGGGCCCCCGCCTTTCCTTCGTCTGGCTCTGGTTGAGGAGGCTGAAGGATCTCGGCGTGACTGCGCCCAGGGTGATGAAGGAGTTCCTCCGACGCCGCGTCGCCCCACTCCAGCGCCACTCCCGACCGATGTGGGCCCTATTCGGCGGCCAGGATCGCATGAGGCTTTAGGAGTCGGGGCTTCCGCCTGAGGCACGAAGAATGGTGCTCGAGGTCCTGACGGACGACCCCTCGCCAGCTGATATGCCGCAGGAGGGTTGTCTTTTGTACTGCTGCTCAAACAGGGTGGAGTTCGCAGGGCAGATGCCCTCCTTTGATGAATGGGGGTTGCGTCCCGTCGGCCTTGAAGGGCCTCGCGAGAACCCCATCTCCGTGATCCCGCTCCTTGCCGCCGGCGCCGAACTTGCCCCAAGAGTGGATGCAGGGGGCAAGCACCACTGGAGGCCAGAGGCGTGGGTGCTGAGGTGTCGACACCGCTCGAGGCTCCCGAGGTGCCACCCCCGGGAGTCCGTGACTCTTGCTTTAGGGTGACAGCTGAGGGGGTGACGCAATCCGCTGCTCCTGAAGCTGAAGCCACCAAGGTATCAGCAGGTCATCATGAGGCGGAGCTCGAGGGCTCCCCTCAGCCTAGCACTCCCGAGGTCGTCTCCTCCGGCGCCTCACCAGCCATGCCCTGCACCGGTTGCCGCATCCAACGCTTCGGCCAGCTCCATCTGGACTTTGATGCGCTCCGCAAGAGGAGGTCTCCAAGCTGCAGCAGTGATGCCTTCCGGCCATTGAAGCAGAGGAAGTACATCGCCATGGATGAGTAAGTACCTTATCTTTGTAATTTCTCGAGTGCTGCTTCCCCTCCTGACAGTGGCTCCTCAGAGTCCCTCCTGCTAAGGCCGTGAAGTCTCCTGAGAAGCAACCTCCTCCTGCCTCGACTCCTTCGCTAGCCTGGAGCGCCCCAAGCCAGCGTGCCGCCCCTGGCGCGAGGTCGGCCGGAGAGGCAAACTCGCCAGCTTGGTGCCTCGAGCCCACGCCTTTGTCGTCTCTCCTTCATGGCCTTGCCTAGGGTGTGGCAAGCGAGCCAAGGGCTCCTCCTTTGGCTATGGACGGCGGCTGGATGGCTCCGATCCTGGCTTCCTCTTCGAGCAACGAGCCTCAAACCATTTGGGCCCCTGCCGAAGCCTGGTCGGTGACCCGAGAGGCGCCAGGCCCCATCCCCCCTGCTGAAAGGGGGTGAGCCGCTTCGGATCCCGCCGGCAACCTCCGCTGTGGAGGACGGACCGGGTCGCGCGCTTAAGTTTGCACATGAGCGGAGCATCGTCCGCCACAAGCTCTTTGAGGAGGCAATGGGCGCGATGAGCCGGCTCGGTGGAGAACTCGTGGATGTAGACGCGCGCCTTGAAGCCGATGGTCTTCATCTGGTGAAGGAGTGGCATCAACTGAAGGTGGCTATCAACCTTGGGCGCCTTCAGCATGAGGATGCCAATGCGAAGGCTGAGGCATGCCTGGCAACCTCACGCGAGGCCAGTGCCCGAGCCTTGGAGGAGGGCAGGGAGGCAGACGGTCGCCGCGTGGTTGCCGAGGAGCGCGGGCGGGAGATCCAGGCCTTGAACGCCTCCTTGGAGCAGCAGGTGGAGGCGCGCAGAGCCGCCTTGGCGTTGATGAAGAGTGCACCGTCCGACGAGGAGGAGATCTCGAGGCGCGAGGAAGCACTATTGTTGGAGGCCACAGAGCGCAGCCTCGAGCTTGAGCGGCTGGAGACGAGGGAGTGTCAGGTCGCCCAAGCAGAGGATGCTGTCAGTGTGCCCGAGGCCAAGGCCCAGGAGGAGGCCGACCGCCGGGTGGCCGAAGCTGTGGGCAGGACTACTGCCCTCACGTAAGGGCTGGCTGAGGCGGAATAGCGAGAGAAAGCCGCCGCAGCCGCCCTGATCTCAGTGCAGGCTGAGCTGGCCTCCGCCCGTGCCGAGCTGCTTTCTCTTCAGCAGCGAGTCGCCAGAGCCGAGTCCTTCACGCAGAAGAGCAGGGAGGAAGCGCTTTGGCGGCATACGCTGGAGCGCGTGCACGCCCCCATGCTCCAAGGCCTTAGGATCAGAGCCAACGCGACACTGGGTGCCACCTCTTGAGAACTGCGTTGATTTTCCTTGAAGAGGAAAGGGTGATGCAGCAAAGTAGCGTAAGTATTTCCCTCAGTTTTTGAGAACCAAGGTATCAATCCACTAGGAGGCCACGCACGAGTCCCTCGCACCTACACAAACAAATAAATCCTCGCAACCAACGCGATAAGGGGTTGTCAATCCCTACACGGTCACTTACGAGAGTGAGCTCTGATAGATATGATAAGATAATATTTTTGGTATTTTTATGATAAAGATGCAAAGTAAAATAAAAACGGCGGCAGAAATAGCTAAGTGTTGGAAGATTAATATGATGGAAAATAGACCCGGGGGCCATAGGTTTCACTAGTGGCTTCTCTCAAGAGCATAAGTATTTACGGTGGGTGAACAAATTACTGTTGAGCAATTGACAGAATTGAGCATAGTTATGAGAATATCTAGGTATGATCATGTATATACGCATCACGTCCGAGACAAGTAGACTAACTTCTGCCTGCATCTACTACTATTACTCCACACATTGACCGCTATCCAGCATGCATCTAGAGTATTACGTTCATAAGAACAGAGTAACACTTTAAGCAAGATGACATGATGTATAGGGATAAATTCATGCAATATGATAAAAACCCCATCTTGTTATCCTCAATGGCAACAATACAATACGTGCCTTGCTGCCCCTACTGTCACTGGGAAAGGACACCGCAAGATTGAACCCAAAGCTAAGCACTTCTCCCATTGTAAGAAAGATCAATCTAGTAGGCCAAACCAAACTGATAATTCAAAGAGACTTGCAAAGATAACCAATCATACATAAAAGAATTCAGAAGATTCAAATATTGTTCATAGATAAACTTGATCATAAACCCACAATTCATCGGTCTCAACAAACACATCGCAAAAGAAGATTACATCGAATAGATCTCCACAAGAGAGGGGGAGAACATTGTATTGAGATCCAAAAAGAGAGAGGAATCCATCTAGCTAATAACTATGGACCCGAAGGTCTGAGGTAAACTACTCACACATCATCAGAGAGGCTATGGTGTTGATGTAGAAGCCCTCCGTGATCGATGCCCCTCCCGTGAGCTCCTAACAGGCCCCAAGATGGGATCTCACAGGTACAGAAGGTTGTCGCGGTGGAATTAGGTTTTTGGCTCCGTATCTGGTATTTGGGGGTACGTAGGTATATATAGGAGGAAGGAGTACGTCAGTGGAGCAACGTGGGGCCCACGAGGGTGGGGACGCGCCCAGGGGGTAGGCGCGCCCCCTACCTCATGGCTTCCTGGTAGTTTTCTTGACGTAGGGTCCAAGTCCTCTGGATCACGATCGTTCCCAAAATCACATTCTCGAAGGTTTCATTCCGTTTGGACTCCGTTTGATATTCTTTTTCTGCGAAACTCTGAAATAGGCAAAAAACAACAATTCTGGGTTGGGCCTCCAGTTAATAGGTTAGTCCCAAAAATAATATAAAAGTGTATAGTAAAGCCCAATAATGTCCAAAATAGAAGATAATATAGCATGGAGCAATCAAAAATTATAGATACGTTAGAGACGTATCAAGCATCCCCAAGCTTAATTCCTGCTCGTCCTCAAGTAGGTAAATGATAAAAACAGAATTTTTGATGTGGAATGCTACTTGGCATACTTTCAATGTAATTCTTCTTAATTCTGGTATGAATATTCAGATCCGAAAGATTCAAGATAAAAGTTCAATATTGACATAGAAATAATAATACTTCAAGCATACTAACTAAGCAATTATGTCCTCTCAAAATAACATGGCCAAAGAAAGTTTATGCCTACAAAATCATAAAGTTTAGTCATGATCCATTTTCGTCACACAAGAATGCTCTCATCATGCACAACCCCGATGACAAGCCAAGTAATTGTTTCATACTTTAGTAATCTCAAACTTTTTCAACCTTCACGCAATACATGAGCGTGAGCCATGGATATAACACTATGGGGGGAATAGAATATGATGGGGGTTATGTGGAGAAGACAAAAAAGGAGAAAGTCTCACATCAACGAGGCTAATCAATGAGCTATGGAGATGCCCATCGATTGATGTTAATGCAAGGAGTAGGGATTGCCATGCAACGGATGCACTAAGTTATAAATATATGAAAGCTCAACAAAAGAAACTAAGTGGGTGTGCATCCAACTTGCTTGCTCACGAAGACCTAGGGCACTTGAGGAGGCCCATTGTTGGAATATACAAGCCAAGTTCTATAATGAATAATTCCCACTAGTATATGAAAGTGACAAAACAAGAGACTCTCTATCATGAAGATTATGGTGCTACTTTGAAGCAAAAGTGTGGTAAAAGGATAGTAACATTGTCCCTTCTCTCTTTTTCTCTCATTTTTTTGGGCCTTCCCCCTTTTTTATGGCCTTTCTCTCTCTCTTTTTTTATTCCTCACTTGGGACAATGCTCTAGAAAATTATGATCATCACACTTTTATTTATTTACAACTCAATGATTACAACTCGATACTAGAATAGAGTATGACTCTATATGAATGCCTCCGGCGGTGTACCGGGATATGAAATGAACCAAGAGTGACATGTATGAAAGAATTATGAACGGTGGCTTTGCCACAAATACTATGTCAACTACATGATCATGCAAAGCAATATGACAATGATGAACGTGTCATGATAAACGGAACGGTGGAAAGTTGCATGGCAGTATATCTCAGAATGGCTATGGAAATGCCATAATAGGTAGGTATGGTGGCTATATTGAGGAAGATATAAGGAGGTTTATGTGTGAAAGAGCGTATCATATCACCGGGTTTGGATGCACCGACGAAGTTTGCACCAACTCTCAATGTGAGAAAGGGCAATGCACGGTACCGAAGAGGCTAGCAATGATGGAAAGGTGAGAGTGCGTATAATCCATGGACTCAACATTAGTCATAAAGAACTCACATACTTATTGCAAAAATCTACAAGTCATCAAAAACCAAGCACTACGCGCATGCTCCTAGGGGGATAGATTGGTAGGAAAAGATCATCGCTCGGCCCCGACCACCACTCATAAGGAAGACAATCAAAGAACACCTCATGTTTCAAATTTGTTACATAATGTTTACCATACGTGCATGCTACGGGACTTGCAAACTTCGACACAAGTATTTCTCAAATTCACATCGACTCAACTAGCACAACTTTAATATCACTACCTCCATGTCTCAAAACAATCATCAAGCATCAAACTTCTCTTAGTATTCAAAACACTCATAAGAAAGTTTTTACTAATCTTGAATACCTAGCATATTATGATTATTTACGCAAATTACCATGCTATTTAAGACTCTCAAAATAATCTAAGTGAAGCATGAGAGATCAATAGTTTCTATAAAACAAATCCACCACCGTGCTCTAAAAGATATAAGTGAAGTACTAGAGCAAAAACTATATAACTCAAAAGATATAAGTGAAGCACATAGAGTATTCTAATAATTTCCGAATCATGTGTGTCTCTCTGAAAAGGTGTGTACAGCAAAGATGATTGTGGTAAACTAAAATGCAAAGACTCAAATCATACAAGACGCTCCAAGCAAAACACATATCATGTGGTGAATAAAAATATAGCTCCAAGTAAAGTTACCAATGGAAGTAGACGAAAGAGGGGATGCCTTCCGGGGCATCCCCAAGCTTTGGCTTTTTGGTGTCCTTAGATTATCTTGGGGGTGCCATGGGTATCCCAAAGCTTAGGCTCTTGCCACTCCTTGTTCCATAATCCATCAAATCTTTCACCAAAAACTTGAAAACTTCACAACACAAAACTCAGCAGAAAATCTCGTGAGCTCCGTTAGCGAAAGAAAACAAAAGACCACTTCAAGGTACTGTAATTAACTCATTCTTTATTTATATTTGTGTTAAACCTACTGTATTACAACTTCTCTATGGTTTATAAACTATTTACTAGCCATAGATTCATCAAAATAAGCAAACAACACACGAAAAACAGAATCTGTCAAAAACAGAACAGTCTGTAGTAATCTGTAACTAACGCAAACTTCTGGAACTCCAAAGATTCAGCAAAAATAGGACGACCTAGACAATTTGTTTATTGATAAGAAGCAGTTGGAATCAATATTTTATCACGTCCTGGTGATTTTTAACAATTATTTTCGTGAACAGAAAGTTTCTGGAATTTTCTGCAAGATCAAATAACTATCATCCAAGAAGATCCTATAGGTTTAACTTGGCACAAACACTAATTAAAACATAAAAACACATCTAACCAGAGGTTAGAACAAATATTTATTCCTAAACAGAAGCAAAAAGCAAAAAAAAAACTAAAAATAAAAGTGGGTTGCCTCCCAACAAGCGCTATCGTTTAACGCCCCTAGCTAGGCATAAAAGCAAGGATAGATCTAGGTATTGCCATCTTTGGTAGGCAACTCTTTAATAATACATCTATAACCCTTAGGAGTTTCTTTCTTTTTATTAATTATCAAATTCCTAGGCACAAAATCGAAAAGCTCGTTTGTAGAAAATGGTTCCTTAATGATAGCAAAAAGATTGGGATGAATACTTATAGACTTGAGATCCACAGTTTCCTTACTAGAGGATTCACCCTTGTTTTTAGGAACATACATAAACTTGGCAATTTTAGTTGGAGGACTTGGAGTATTCTTTACAGAAGAAAAAGCGGTTCCCAAGTTGGTAATGATACCCTCAAGTTTATCGATTCTAGTGGAATCTTGATTTATTCTTTCATTAACTATGGGTTCCTTCTCCTTAATATTTTTCAAAGTGAGTCCTACTTTGGATCCATATTGGGTAATTTGATTGTGGATCTTTTTATCCAGATTTTCAATTAACTCTACGGTAGCAACTTTATTTTCAATAATTTCAAGTCTTTGCATTACATGCTCCAAAGTTAACATAGTTCCATTAACCAAAAGAGGTGGTGAGCCAAACAAATCTATCATAGCATTATAAGAATCAAAAGTATGGCTACCCAAGAAATTCCCTCCGGTAATGGTATCAAAGATATATCTGTACCAAGGAGTAGCGCTTACATAAAAATCGCGAAGAAGAACGGAAGTAGATTGCTTTCTGGTAGATCTATTTTGAGCATTGCAAATTCTATACCAAGCGTCTTTTAGATTTTCTCCCTCCCTTTGCTTAAAATTTAGAAATTCATTCTCGGGAGACAACGGAGAAGATAGAGGACTAGCCATAATGACAAGCAAACGGAAAAGAGAGGGCGGATAAAACGGCAAGGGTGAAGTGGGGAGAGGAAAATGAGAGGCAAATGGCAAATAATTTAATGCGGGAGATAAGGGTTTGTGATGGGTACTTGGTATGTTGAATTTTGCGTAGACCTCCCCGGCAACAGTGCCAGAAATCCTTCTTGCTAGCTCTTCATCACTGCGTTGGTTTTCCCTTGAAGAGGAAAGGGTGATGCAGCAAAGTAGCATAAGTATTTCCCTCAGTTTTTGAGAACCAAGGTATCAATCTAGTAGGAGGCCACGCACGAGTCCCTCGCACCTACACAAACAAATAAATCCTCGCAACCAACGCGATAAGGGGTTGTCAATCCCTACATGGTCACTTACGAGAGTGAGATATGATAGATATGATAAGATAATATTTTTGGTATTTTTACGATAAAGATGCAAAGTAAAGAAAGTAAAATAAAAATGGTGGCAGAAATAGCTAAGTGTTGGAAGATTGATATGATGGAAAATAGACCCGGGGGCCATAGGTTTCACTAGTGGCTTCTCTCAAGAGCATAAGTATTTACGGCGGGTGAACAAATTATTGTTGAGCAATTGACAGAATTGAGCATAGTTATGAGAATATCTAGGTATGATCATGTATATAGGCATCACGTCCGAGACAAGTAGACCGACTCCTGCCTGCATCTACTACTATTACTCCACACATTGACCGCTATCCAGCATGCATCTAGAGTATTAAGTTCATAAGAACAGAGTAACGCTTTAAGCAAGATGACATGATGTATAGGGATAAATTCATGCAATATGATAAAAAAAAACCCATCTTGTTATCCTCGATGGCAACAATACAATACGTGCCTTGCTGCCCCTCATCCTTTGGGAAAGGACACCGCAAGATTGAACCCAAAGCTAAGCACTTCTCCCATTGCAAGAAAGATCAATCTAGTAGGCCAAACCAAACTGATAATTCAAATAGACTTGCAAAGATAACCAATCATACATAAAAGAATTCAGAAGATTCAAATATTGTTCATAGATAAACTTGATCATAAACCCACAATTCGTCGGTCTCAACAAACACACCGCAAAACAAGATTACATCGAATAGATCTCCACAAGAGAGGGGGAGAACATTGTATTGAGATCCAAAAGAGAGAGGAAGCCATCTAGCTAATAACTATGGACCCAAGGTCTGAGGTAAACTACTCACACATCATCGGAGAGGCTATGGTGTTGATGTAGAAGCCCTCCGTGATCAATGCCCTCTCCGTGAGCTCCTAACAGGCCCCAAGATGGGATCTCACGGGTACGAGAAGGTTGCGGCGGTGGAATTAGGTTTTGGCTCCGATGTCGTAGTTTGGGGTACGAGGTATATATAGGAGGAAGGGTACGTCGGTGGAGCAACGTGGGGCCCTCGAGGGTGGAGGGCACGCCCAGGGGGTAGGCGCGCCCCCTACCTCGTGGCTTCCTGGTAGCTTTCTTGACGTAGGGTCCAAGTCCTCTGGATCACGTTCGTTCCAAAAATCACGTTCCCGAAGGTTTCATTCCATTTGGACTCCGTTTGATATTCTTTTTCTGCGTAACTCTGAAATCGGCAAAAAACAACAATTCTGGGCTGGGCCTCCGGTTAATAGGTTAGTCCCAAAAATAATATAAAAGTGTATAATAAAGCCCAATAATGTCCAAAACAGAAGATAATATAGCATGGAGCAATCAAAAATTATAGATACGTTGGAGACGTATCACTGGGCACCATCTGCGATGAACATGCCCCTCATCCCCACGCGAACGATTATGCCAGTCACCTCCGCTTTTTCACCGATGTGGTTACACGCCCGGAGAACCGATCCGAGAGGGCTCGCGAGCTTGTTGAAGAGAGGAGCCATGGACTGCTCGGGCGCGCATTCTCCCGCGTCTTCAACCACCTCCAGAACATCTACCCTGACTTCGATTTTGACGTCGCCATTGCCCTTGTACCCGAGGCCATCCGGGGCGACCTGGCGCACTGGGTGGAAGACGATGTGGATGCTCTAGTTAGGGCCTTCACCTCCGAGGATGACGCGGTGGTGGTCGCGGCAGACGAAGGTGGCGTGGTCGACGATGGTGAGGGAGGCGCCGGCAATGGTGGCGGTGATGCCAGAGACGGCGATAGCAACTCCAGCGACGCGTCTGAGGGCGACCCGGAGGACGCAGTGAGCGACATGTCCGATTGAGCCCGTGCTTCCTTGTCATTGACCCTGCATGCGAAATCTCGGGCACGGCCCTGGAAGTTGTAAGAGCATTTTGGGAGGGGGAGCCCCTCATGTAAACAGATTACTGCTTCTATTCCTTAGGCCAAGTTGGAGATGTGTTTTCATGAGCCTGCGAGTCCCGCCGCGAGCTTGCTGCTGTAATTTACCTTAGTCAGGACAAGCTCCGAACCGGCTCCTGGGGTCGTGAGCTTCTGAGGAGCCTGCCGATCAGTCCGAGGGGGTCTCGCGAGAAGCAAGACCCAGCCATGGCAGGACATGCGCGCAGCGCGCGTGCGCCGCGCCCAGCCCCCGCTCGCGAGGTGCTCGCGAGGGGGAGGCAGCAGGTGCGAACTCCGAATCAAGGCAAGGAACCAGATCACAAGAAATTGCACTAACGACAAAATACACCCCCCCGCGCATACCAATGAAAATTCAACTTCAAACTTAAATCCAAGCCAGAAAACAGGGCTACAGAAAAGAGTTAAAAGCAAATGGCCGCGTCCGGCGCCTAGTCTAGTCTTCTGGTCTTCCACCAGCGCAGAGCATGGCGCCTCCACTAGGGCGTGGGCGGGAGCCCCCGAGGCCCGAGGGCAGCTCTCCGGAGACTCTGGGGCGTGTACAACCCCACTCATTATTACGTGAGAGTGTCACGAGCGGAGACCTTCACAGGCGCGAGCCTTGCTTCATATCGCTAGATTTAGGGCCCACAGAGCGACTGACCCAAAATCGGTCAAGTCTCGTGTATGCATACCATCCCAAGATCATCTTTGGTACTCACAAGACATCGATGAAATAATCAAAGTTCAATCACACCTGAATTTATTACACGATTCTCATATAGAGTCTTTATTACAAGATAATAAATTCGGCCAAGGCCAACTCATGAGAAATAAACTAGTAAAGCTGCGAAGCGTGAGATTTAAATAGCGAGTCCATCCGACTCCATAGGGCAATCGCCAAGCGCGGAGCGTAGCCTCAATCTCGATCGAATACTCCTCGCAACATAAGACGTTGCAGCCGTGTAGGTCAGCATTTTGAATATTTGGCAAGTCATGAAGAGAATAACAATAAAATTACTATCACTATATGCAATTTGGCTGTGGGGCTCTAAGTTTCATCATTTTGCAAAAGCCGCTTTTTCCCTACTACGGTGGACTTGCTTGCAAATACTACAAAATTGTTGGTAGTTATTGAGATGGTTCCGCCAACCAATGTCTCATTCCCAAATTATTAAATCATAACCCCCACAAATTAATTTATTAGTTTTAGTGTTGAGATTTCGAATACTTCCAAGTTCCAGAGGCTCAAATTGTCCGTGATCCGGGACACGGCTAATCGATTAGATCTTTAACTCGCAGAGGTTTGCGCCCTTTACCCGCAAGAATCATTCCTCCTTTTAAGTCTTCGCACTTCATGGTGTTTGAAGACGGATGAATGAAACAGTTCTTCCAAGAGTTCTTTCGCCACCTTTGCGGTACCCATCCAATCCTACCGTTCTTCTACATCTCGTAGTACCGCCCACCAGCGTCACTACTAGGGTTGACCAAGCCAAAGCCCATAATGGCTTGCGGCTGCTGCATGTAAGCTTCCGGTCAATGGGGCATCCATCCGTCTCTTCGTGGCTGGGTGAAGCTTTCCGCAAGATGTCATGGCGCTTCTCCATGCATCCCGCCAACCACTGGGTTCTCCAGGTGCCGTCAACCGTCCTCCACCCAGTAGTGAATTCGGAAGTTCATCTTGAGCTTGAAGTTCATGGGGTTGTCATCATCTTGACTCTCACATCTTTCTTATGAATTCACTCAACCAATCCTGTCTACGAGCATAGCAAAATAAACTACTTCGTCCCGGGTCATGGTAACAAGGGGAATTGGTTCATCCTACCACATGATACTACTCAAGAACATAACTTCAAAATTTCACCTACTGCATGCATGGTGGGGAGGTATAATTCTAATGCAACAAAAACATAGGTATTGTAAAGAAAACATGATCAATGACTTGCCTTGATGACGATCTTCGTAAGCTAAGGACTCGTAGTAGCAAGCTTCGCACTCCGGAAATTCTACCGAGACAAACAATAATCACAATAAGCATATAGCATATGATCACTTAACATAACATCATAGTAACATAACACACCAAAACAATCGAATCAAAACCCAAAGGAAAACTCGAAGAAATCCAACTCAAAGTTTTCCTACTTCAAGCAACAACTAAAATAGTTTTACATAACAAAATTTTTCTTAATATAACCTAACCATGGGTTTATGTTAACTTAACAGAAAAGAATGCATTAAGCAACTAGGAGCAAAAAGAATCAATTTAAAAGCTATTATAAAACTCCTATTAGGCCTAAAGCAATTTCTAATAAGAAAATTAAAATAAAAGTTTTATTTATTATAAATAAAAGTCCATGCTCTAAAGTGACAGAAACTAACCTAGAATAATCTATCACATGTAAAAATAAATTTATTTGCTAATTAAAATAATAGGAAAACAGTAGCTAGTTAATTAATTAAGAATAACATGATTCTGCTAGAAACTATTTTTTATTAATCCTAAAATGCCCAAATAAATTCCTACAGTTAGGCAATGTCAAAACAAAATTGGGACAAAAGGAATCATATAAAATAATTTTCCTAACTCATTTTATAACAGATTTACTATTCTGACTAAATCTAAAATAAAGCAATTCTAAATAATTTTAACATAGCTAATTATATCTTCTACAGAAACTATAAGAAATTTTCAAACCAACAAAAAAGAATCACTTAAAAATATTAAGTAGAATAAAAGATATGAATTTTTCAAATTGAAACTATTCTGTTAAAACAGAAAAACGAAAATAAAGAAAAACGGGCTAATGGGCCTAACTAACATACTGTATGTAATATAACTAAACGGGCCTAGGGTTTAAACGAATCGGGCCGATCTAAATAAAACCCTAACTTAAAATTAAACCGAACTAACCGGACCGAACCAGTTTATTTTAAAAGAACATACCTCTTTGGGGTTCTAATCACGCCAGAGAAACGAGATCGACGGCGGGGTGAAGTCCGTGAGTTACGGAGATCGACGACGGCGGCGGCTCGGGCGGCGAAAAGGTCGGTGTCTCCGGTGGTCGGGGCGACGGCGGGAGCTCCGTGGTGGTGCGGCTTGACGAGGGGTGCGTCTGGTGGAGTCCGCGAGATCGGGTGGCAGGGGTGAGTCGGGTGAGGCAATGGCGGCGGTGGCGTGCTCGGGCTCCGGAGCGCGTGCGGAGGGAGAGAGGGGTCCGTGAGGGGCGAGGAATGGGGTGCGGGAGGGTACTTATCTGGGGTGCACGGCTTGGGCGAGGGGCAAGCTGGCGAGCGATCATGGCGGATCCGGATCCTTCGATCCGGATCCGATGGCGGCGCGGCGAGTGGCGTGAGCGAGGGGAAGAGGGAGGTGGGGTCCACCGTCGAGGGAGAGGGGGCGGGTTGGTCGGTTGGCCGATCCGGATGGGTTTTGCATGAGCGAGGGGGTGGTCGGCTCATTGGGGTCATTGGTGGCGCGGGCTGGGCCTGGGTGATTGGCTGCCAGTCTTGGTGGGCGGTCGGCTGGTTGGCGCTGGGTCCTTTTCTTTTTTTTTAAATTTATTTTTTGAAAATAAAACAGAGAGAAATATAAATAATTATATAAGACATATATATATTAAAATGATCAGGGGAATATTCCCTATCATTTGAACATTTTTCCAGGGGCAAAATCCAAAGTTTATAAAAAATCATTTTTTTCAAAATTCAAATAAAACCAAATTTGAATTTCAAACTTTTGGCAATGTGTTTCCTCTGATATTTTTGGAGTGTCATGTGTACTCCTCTCATACTTTTTCTCAAGTATTATCAGACATAGTTTTTGAAATGATTTCCACTTGCCAAAATTTGAATTCAAATTCCAAAACTCAAAAACTTCAGAAACTTCAAATGGCACTCAAATTCAAACAACATGCATAGATGCTTAGCTATAATTGTAAAACATACCAAATAGGAAATTTGGGATGTTACAAACCTACCCACCTTAAGATGAATCTCGCCCTCGAGATTCGGGTTGGCTAGCAAATAGGTGCGGGTGGTCTCAAGAAGGTCTTCTTCTCGCTCCCTGTGGCTTCTTCCTCGGAGTGATGACTCCACAAAGACCTTGCAAAACTTGATGATCTTGCATGGGTGACTCTGTTCGCAGTCTCGAGAATTCGGACGGGTTTCTCCTTATAAGTCGATCACCGTCAAGCTGTATGGCCTCTAGGGCCTTGTGTCTCTCAACGGAATATCGGCCATGTCGGCATGACACTTCTTCACCGAGAAACATGGAAAACATCATGAACTCGGACATTCCTTCCGCAATTCCAACTTGTAAGCAACTTCTCCACGACGCTCGAGAATTTTGTAGGGCCAATGAATCGGGTGCTAACTTTCCTTTGACACCAAACCTCTTGATTCCACGAAGTGGGGACACACGAAGATATGCTCGGTCTCCGCTTCATAAGTTACTTCCTTGCGTTCTTGTCGGCATAACTCTTCCGTCTCGACTGTGCTATCTTGAGTCTATCCGAATCAGCTTGACTTTCTCTTCGAATCTCGATAAGATCGGAACCGAAAAGTGATCGATCTCCAACACCATCCCACAAAGAATGGTGTTCGCACCTCCTTCCGTATAGAGCTTGAAAGGGCCATCTTCGATGGATTGATAATCGTTGTTGTATGAGAACTCTGCGTATGGCAAATTATCATCCCAGCTAGACCCATAGTCTAGCACACAAGCTCTCAACATGTCCTCCGAATCGGTCTCGTCCATCATCTGCGGATGAAAAGCAGATCAACTCCAGCCTCGTACTCCAAAGTTTCATGCAACCGATTCCAAAACTTTGAGGTAAACCGTGTCCTCTATCGACACGATACTCCTCGGAACTCCATGCAGACATCGATCCTGGTCATGTATATCTTGGCCAACTTAGCGCTGGTATATGTAGTCTTCACGGGAATGAAGTGAGCTACCTTGGTCAAACGATCAACCACTACCCAGATAGAATCATAACCTGAACGGGTCTGGGTAATCCTGTGATAAAATCCATTCCAAGTTTTTCCCATTTCCAATCGGAATCGGCAAAGGTTGAAGTAACCTGCTGGCTTCGATGTTCGCCTTTACTCGTTGACAAACATCGACATCGCTACGCACTCGGCAATATCCTTCTTCATACCGCCCACCGTAAACTTTCCTTCAAATCCGGTACATCTTGGTGTTACAGGGGTGAATCGAAATACGATGAATCATGAGCCTCAAGAATTAACTTCCGAGTTCGGGATCATTGGGCACATAAATACGATCCTCGAACCATATAGCTCCGTGCTCATCCTTACAAAATCCTTTGGCTTTTCCTTCATTCATCTTTTCTTTATCTCATCAATTTCCTTGTCCGACTTACGGGCTTCACGAATCCTTTCGCCAAAGTGGACTGAACTTCCAGAGTTGCAACATATCCTCTTGAACTATCTCGATCGGAGATCTCTCGAGGTCATCGACTAACTCCCGGGTAATCCTCCCGCTATAAGAGTATTCACATAACTCTTACGGCTTAAAGCATCTGCTACAACATTAGCTTTCCCTGGATGATAATGCAATCTCATGTCATAGTCCTTTATTAACTCTAGCCATCTCCTCTGCCTGAGGTTCAACTCTTTCTGCGTGAAAATATACTTCAAGCTCTTGTGATCTGTGTAAACATCACAATGGTTTCCGATAAGGAAATGTCTCCAGGTCTTGAGTGCATGCACTACGGCTGCTAACTCCAAATCATGTGTGGCATAATTCATCTCGTGAGGTCGTAGCTGTCTGGAGGTATAAGCTACAACCTTTCCTTCCTGCATGAGTACTCCTCCAAGTCCTCGACGAGAAGCGTGCATAATATACCGTAATCCTTGTGTATATCCGCAAAATCAATCTTTGGGGCTGTGACCAAACGCTTTCTTCAATTCCTGAAAACTGGCTTCACAATCCTCGGTCCAAATGTACTTGGCCTCCTTCTTCAACAGCTCAGTCATGGGTTTGGCAATCTTCGAGAAATTCTCAATGAGCCTCCGATAATATCCTGCGAGTCCGAGAAAATCGAGCATCTCCTTGGTCGAGGTGGGCGGCGCCAATCGGTGGTGATTCAACCTTGGCGGGTCAATCGCTATTCCTTCTCCTGAAATAACATGTCCAAGAAATCCAACTTCCTTCACCAAAATTCACATTTGCTGAACTTGGCATACAACTGATGTTCTCGAAGTTTCTCCAGAACTAGACGCAAATGTTCCTTATGCTCTTCCTCGCTCTTGGAGAAGATCAGTATATCATAGATGAACACCACGACAAACTTGTCCAGATATTCCATAAATACCTTGTTCATCAAGTTCATGAAGTATGCAGGAGCATTAGTCAATCCAAATGACATGACGGTATACTCATATAAACCATACCTGGTGGTGAATGCTGTTTTGGGTATATCCTTCTCACGGATCTTCAACTGATGATACCCTGATCAAAGATCGATCTTGGATAATACCTTGGCTCCAACTAGCTGATCAAACAGATCATTAATCATCGGCAGAGGGTACTTGTTCTTGATGGTCACATCGTTTAGCGAACGATAATCCACAACCATCCTCAAGGTTCCATCCTTCTTCTCTACCAAAAGAACTGGGGCTCCCAAAGGTGATGAGCTTGGCCGAATATATCCTTTCTCCAATAGCTCCTTAATTTGGTTCTTGATCTCTTTCAAATTGTTCGGAGGCATCCGATAAGGTCTCTTGGATATTGGGGCTGTGCCGGGCAATAACTCAATCAGAAATTCAATGTCCCTGTCCGGTGGCATTCTGGTAATTCCTCCGAAACACATCGGAAAATCTTGCACTCTGGCACTTCCTCTGAACAACTCCGTGAGGGAATTCACTGATTCTTCATCCGCTACGTCGGATACATACTTGATCCTCTTCGCTCCGGGTGGTGGAGCAGAATAGACTTCTTGGCACGATCTATGTTTCCTTCAAACCGTCAACCAATCCATGCCTAGGATTACATCCAAGGTCCGGGTTTCCAATACTATGAGGTCTGCGGAAATTAATGGTTCTCGATGTTGAGGGTTGCATGACAACCTAAACCTGCCATCATTTCTCCTCCTGCGGGAACCGACGCGAAGGGGTTTCTAAGGGTTTTAGTGGGCAACCCGTACTTTTCCACAACTACCCTTGATATGAATGAATCGTTGCACCGAATCAAAGAGTACCAATACTGAGCGTGAATTCAATAAAAACTTACCAACCACAGTGTCTGGCTGATCATAGACGTCCTCCACGTCAATGTGGTTCACCTGTGCACGAGGGAAAAGGTTGGGCTTCTTCGCTGAGCTTCCATTGCCGTTTCCATTCCTCTGCTTGGCCTCTGGGCAATCGGTGGCATAGTGCCCTGTTTTCTGGCACTTGAAGCAGGTGATGTGGCTCAGATCCTTGAGCGAGGCGTAACGATGCTGGTTTCCATTACCGCTTCCATTGCCATTGCCATTGGCTGACCTGTTGTCCTGGTTGCGATTGTTCCCATTGCCTCCATGGTTATGTCCTCCATGGTTGTGATGGGTATGCCCTCCTGAGTATGGGGCATAACGGGGCTTCTGCTGAGCTCCTGAGTTGTGCTTCCCCGGCTGTACTTCCGCTTGGCTTTCAATCTGCTGCTGCTTGCCTTCGAGTATGATGGCCTTGTCTACCAGCTGGTGGTAGTTGGTGAAAGTAGCCACCATAAGCTGCATTCCCAGCTCGTCATTGAGTCCCTCGAGAAACTTCTCCTGCTTTGCGGCATCTGTGGCCACATCATCCGGGGCATAGCGAGCTAGCTTGCTGAACTCATCCACGATTGTGCACTGAGACGGTTCCCCTGGCGTAAGTTGCGGAACTCACGCTTCTTGGACTCATGGCTCCGGCTGAAACATGAGCGGTGCGGAAGGCTCTGCTGGAACTGATCCCATGTGATGGTGGCGATGGGATAAGTGGCGGTGTAGTTCTCCCACCAAGAAGCTGCAGGTCCATCAAGTTGATGTGCGGCAAAGCGCACCTTCTCTGCATCAGTGCATCCAGCATTGATTAACTCTCTTCCGACCTTGCGGAGCCAATCGCCGGCCACAATCGGCTCGGTGCTGCTAGAGAACACTGGCGGATTCAGCCTTAGGAATCGAGTCAAGTTGTCAGCAGGGGTGGTGGTGGTGGTGGATTGTTGTTGTTGTTGTTCAGTTACGGATGAGCATCGCATGATGGCATTCTCTTCTTTGGAGCGATTGGGTGAGCTCCGGTGGGAAGTTGAGACCGGGGTCACGTCTCGGAGGCATCTGGTGTTTTGGAGTGGATGAGAAAATTCGAATAGAACAATGGTCTGATGAGAAATAACACTACCCATATGAATGCACAAGCATAAACACACCAATCATTTATTCATTCCACTCAAACATGGTTCAAACTCGATTACAAAATGCTCACGACTAATCGAAAATAACGTCCTAACTGATCGACGAAAAGTAAAATAACATGGTGGTCGACTAAATGTCTTCATCAATAATCCTTGCGTCCTCTGGTGCGATGACCTCCGGTGTGGTGTTCTCTGTTGCGGCGCCTCCTCTTGCGGCTTCCTCCAGTGGAACTCCCTTCATAATCCTGATCATTGCTCACGAGAGGTCCATCATCTCCACTCGGAAAAAGGTCCTCTCCCAAGTCAATCTTTTCCTCAATTGCGGCAAGCTTCATCTTCAGGTCGTCGACTCTCTCCATGAAGTCCGCGATTTCTTCCTCATGGTCAAGGAAGTCTCGTGTGCCTTCTCCTCCGGTTCAGTTCACGGAACAACAGCCTCTGTGTACCTTGAGTTCTGGCGAGTCCGGATCTCCCGTTTACGAGGAGACACTCCAAGTCTTGGACATACGAGAGAATGGAGTCGTCCTCACTGATGCGGATGATATCTCCATTCCGTGCTCTGCGAGAAACCATGGCGAGTCGATGGATCGAGCTCGGCCTGTACTCTTCTCGGAGATGTCCAAGTGCACGATAGATCGCCATGTCCCTTCCGAGGATCCAGTTGAAGTCGGTGAACTCAAAGTCAATAGGCTCAGATGCCCTCAGAAGGTTCTCCATGGAATGTGCACCTCGATCTCAGAGCGGGTATCCGTCGGAAGTGCATTGGTTGGCTTCCGGTGATCGAGGGCGAGCAATCTTCAGCTTCTTCACCATCTGTACCAGCTTCTGCCAAGGGCATCGTCTCATCGGGTGGCAAAACTCCGTAGCAAAGCGGGGTGAACTCGACGGCCATCTAGAATGTTGAAAATCGGAGAGAAGTCGAATTGAACAGGGAGAATTACGGAATGATAAGGATATAAAGTAAATAGTCTCTTCCTATGGCTTTCCGATCCTAGGGGTTACGCCCCACGGTCGCGTGTGCTCGATACCATCTCTCAGAGCGACCGACCCAAAATCGGTCAAGTCTCTACGTATGCATGCCATCCCAAGATCATCTTTGGTACTCACAGTACATCGATGAAATAATCAAAGTTCAATCACACCTGAATTTCACACCTGAATTTATTACACGATTCTCATATAGAGTCTTTATTACAAGATAATAAATTCGGCCGAAGGCCAACTCATGAGAAATAAACTAGTAAAGCTGCGGAAGCGTGAGAGCGAAATAGCGAGTCCATCCGACTCCATAGGGCAATCGCCAAGCGCGAGCGTAGCCTCAATCTGATCGGAATACTCCTCGCAACATAAGGCGTTGCAGCCGTGTAGGTCAGCATTTTGAATATCTTTGGCAAGTCATGAAGAGAATAACAATAAAATTACTATCACTATATGCAATTTGGTGTGGGGCTCTAAGTTTCATCATTTTGCAAAAAGCCAGTTTTCCCTACTACAGTGGACTTGCTTGCAAATACTACAAAATTGTTGGTAGTTATTGAGATGGTTCCGCCAACCAATGTCTCATTCCCAAATTATTAAATCATAACCCCCACAAATTAATTTATTAGTTTTAGTGTTGAGATTTCGAATACTTCCAAGTTCCGAGGCTGAAATTGTCCGTAACGGGACACGGCTAATCGATTAGATCTTTAACTCGCAGAGGTTTATGCACTTTACCCGCAAGAATCATTCCCTCCTTTTAAGTCTTAGCACTTCATGGTGTTTGAAGGCGGATGAATAAACAGGGTCTTCGAAGAGTTCTTCCGCCCCGCCGTACCCATCCAATCCTACCGTTCTTCTACATCTCGTAGTACCGCCCAGCCAGCGTCACTACTAGGGTTGACCAAGCGAGCCCATAATGGCTTGCGGCTGCTGAGTAAGCTTCCGGTCAATGGGGCATCCATCCGTCTCTTCGTGGCTGGGTGAAGCTTTCCGCAAGATGTCATGGCGCTTCTCCATGCATCCCGCCAACCACCTGGGTTCTCAGGTGCCCGTCAACCAATCCTCCACCCAGAGTGAATTCAAGTTCATCTTGAGCTTGAAGTTCATGGGGTTGTCATCATCTTGACTCTCACATCTTTCTTATGAATTCACTCAACCAATCCGTCTCTGAGCATAGCAAAATAAACTACTTCATCCCGGTCATGGTAACAAGGGAATTGGTTCATCCTACCACATGATACTACTCAAGAACATAACTTCAAAATTTCACCTACTGCATGCATGGTGGGAGGTATAATTCTAATGCAACAAAAACATAGGTATTGTAAAGAAAACATGATCAATGACTTGCCTTGCTGACGATCTTCGTAAGCTAAGGACTCGTAGTAGCAAGCTTCGCACTCCGGAAATTCTACCGAGACAAACAATAATCACAATAAGCATATAGCATATGATCACTTAACATAACATCATAGTAACATAACACACCAAAACAATCGAATCAAAACCCAAAGGAAAACTCGAAGAAATCCAACTCAAAGTTTTCCTACTTCAAGCAACAACTAAAAATAGTTTTACATAACAAAATTTTTCTTATATAACCTAACCATGGGTTTATGTTAACTTAACAGAAAAGAATGCATTAAGCAACTAGGAGCAAAAAGAATCAATTTAAAAGCTATTATAAAACTCCTATTAGGCCTAAAGCAATTTCTAATAAGAAAATTAAAATAAAAGTTTTATTTATTATAAATAAAAGTCCATGCTCTAAAGTGACATAAACTAACCTAGAATAATCTATCACATGTGAAAAATAAATTTATTTGCTAATTAAAATAATAGGAAAACAGTAGCTAGTTAATTAATTAAGAATAACATGATTCTGCTAGAAACTATTTTTTATTAATCCTAAAATGCCCAAATAAATTCCTACAGTTAGGCAATGTCAAAACAAAATTGGGACAAAAGAATCATATAAAAATAATTTTCCTAACTCATTTTATAACAGATTTACTATTCTGACTAAATCTAAAATAAAGCAATTCTAAATAATTTTAACATAGCTAATTATATTTTCTTCAGAAACTATAAGAAATTTGCAAACCAACAAAAAAGAATCACTTAAAAATATTAAGTAGAATAAAAGATATGAATTTTTCAAATCTGAAACTATTCTGTTAAAACAGAAAAACGAAAATAAAGAAAAGCAGGCTAATGGGCCTAACTAGCATACATGCGTAATATAACTAAACGGGCCTAGGGTTTAAGCGAATCGGGCCGATCTAAATAAAAACCCTAACTTAAAATTAAACGGAACTAACGGACCGAACAGTTTATTTTAAAGAACATACCCCTTGGGGTTCTAATCACGCCAGAGAAACGAGATCGGACGGCGGGGTGAAGTCCGCGAGTTACCAGAGATCGGCGGCGGGCTCAGGCGGCGAAAGTCGTCAGCGTCTCCGGTGGTCGAGGCGGCGCGGGAGCTCCCGGGTCTTGGGCGCGACGAGAGTGCGTCTGGTGGAGTCCGCGAGATCGGGTGGCAGGGTGAGTCTGGGTGAGGCAAATGGCGGCGGTGGCGTGCTTTGGCTCCATGAAAGCGCGGAGGGAGAGAGAGGGTCCGTGTGAGGCGAGGGGGAATGGGGTGCGGGAGGGTACTTATACGGGGTGCAGCTTGGGCGAGGGCAAGCCGGCGAGCGATCATGGCGGATCCGGATCGCCGGGATCCGCGAGCGGCGGCGCGGGCGAGTGGCGAGCGAGGAAGAGGAGGTGGGGTCCACCGTCCGAGGGAGAGGGAGCGGGTTGGTCGGTTGGCCGATCCGGATGGGTTTCGGCGTGAGAGGGGTGCGGTCGGCTCATTGGGCGTCATTTGGTATTCTTGGGCTGGCTCGATGAATCGCCAGTGTCTTGCTGGGCGATCGGCTGGTGGCGCTGGGTCCTTTTTTTAATTTATTTTTTTTGAAAAATAAAACAGAGAGAAATATAAATAATTATATAAGACATATATATATTAAAATGATCAGGGGAATATTCCCTATAATTTGAACATTTTTCCAGGGGCAAAATCCAAAGTTTATAAAAAATCATTTTTTTCAAAATTCAAATAAAACCAAATTTGAATTTCAAACTTTTGGCAATGTGTTTCCTCTGATATTTTTGGAGTGTCATGTTTACTCCTCTCATACTTTTTCTCAAGTATTATCAGGCATAGTTTTTGAAATGATTTCCACTTGCCAAAATTTGAATTCAAATTCCAAAACTCAAAAACTTCAGAAACTTCAAATGGCACTCAAATTCAAACAACATGCATAGATGCTTAGCTATAATTGTAAAACATACCAAATAGGAAATTTGTGATGTTACACCCGCCTTGCGCCACCCTCGACCACCGTTGGGCCGTCCGGAAACCAGGACGATGCCAAGGGCCAAAGGGGACGCTAGCGGCGCCCTCGGCGACCATGGGTCCTCTGCCGAGGGGAAGGCTCACCAGCGCCTCCCCAGCAGAGGGCCTACCTCCGGGCGACGCCCTACTCCGCGGGATGCGAGGAGGGGCCTTGCTCCCAGCTTGTTTCTTGCAGCCGCCAGTGCGCTCCCCCTGGTGGAAGGGGGGCTGCCGTGCTAGGGCCGTCGTCCACCGCTGTGACCTGATCCACTTGCGACCCATGGTCAGCATAAGCCTACTCCTGAGAGATTAGCGGTACCCTGTAGCTGTTGTCACCGGCATGGTCGACGAGGCTCCCTGGTGGCTCCTGGAAGGCCTCAGCTTCTAGCGCCTCCTCTTCCCAGCCTGGCTCGAGGGACGAGCCATGGTCATCTTCTGGCGTGTACTCCTGGTCCATCATGCGGGGCACGTAGGCCTCCGAGGCCATCACCCTGAAAACCTAGCCGAAGTGCCCCGCGCTCCACGCCGTCCGGCCCAGCGCGCCGCCCTAAGGATGGTAGGGCGGCATCCTGCCGGGGCCGTGGGTGGCAACGCTCGTGCCTGCGCCCATCGGAGGAGGCACGGGTGCGATTGAGCGTCCGGCACCGCTGGCCGCGCCGATGTCGACGAAACCTCTGGCGCGGCACGCGGCCTTGGCTGGCGAGGCCCGCCGTGCGACCCGGCCGCAGCCTGAGGCGTGAGCGAGGAGCAGAAAGGTGGTGCTCCCCTGGCTGCGACGTCCAATAGCTCGGTGACGTGCTCCAGCAATGCATCTCAGCCATTCTCCATCAGTCAGCACCGCAACAGCTCCCGTGCCACTGTGAGTGCGGCCCTCATGTTCGCTTGTTCTCGCCGGGTGTGCGGCGCCGTCACCGCGGCGTAGCTTGAGGCCCTTGCAGCGGCCCGCGCACGTCGCCGGGTAAGGCTGGACGGCGCCAAGCTGTGCTGCCCGTGCCCCGCAGTGTTTGGCGGCGCGCGTGCCGCCCAATGCGCGGGGTTGAGGTCTTCTTAGGTGGTCGACGCTGCCTGGGCTGGGCAGGCCGCCCAGTGGTCGGCGTTGGCCCTCAGGTGGCCGGTCATCGGCACTGTAGAGTACTGGCGGGTCTGCTAATGGAAGAGATGCTTCAGCGCACCCCTACCTGGCGCACCAAATGTCAGATTACGGGTTCCAGCAAAACCCTTGAGGTTCGAACACTGGGGTGCGCATGAAGATCTTTCTCTCTCCCTTGTTCTCTCTCGCAACAATCGCAAGGCCTAGCTCGACGAACCCAAGGAACGAGAGACACAAGAGTTTATACTGGTTCATGCCACCGATGTGGTGTAATACCCTACTCCAGTGTGGTGTGGTGGATTGCCTCTTGGGCAGAGGATGAACACAGGGAAGAACAACCTCCTGAGGAGAGGTGCTCTTTTGCTTGGTGAGCTTGTGTGTGTGTCGAATCGATTCGATCCCCCCTCTATGGTGGTGGCTAGCCCTATTTATAGGGGCCCTGTTCCTCTCCCCAAATGTTAGGTGGGAAGGGATCCCAGAACTGCCAGATTCGAAGGGAGACAACTAGTACAAGTTATCCTGACTAAAGGTGGTCTTCGCCTGCCAAAGGCTCTGGTGGTGACTCCTTCTTGGGCTCCACGCCGTCCTGCTGGTCTTGGTCTCGTTGCACCGATATGGCAACCTTTCCCTGATGCCTTGGGACTCCTCACCTGCGCTTGCCTCTTTAGCACCAAAGAGGAAACAAGGACACTGTGCGCGCTGGCGCCTGCCTGGCGCCGGTCGTCATGGCTTATGTCATAGGAACTTCACGAGGTACCCCTTGCCTTGATCTCTCCGCCCCTCGCGAGCGAGCCTGGTGAGGCCGCCCCCGAGGAGGTCTTGTGTCATCCGCCTCGCGAGGCTTGGCCCCTCGCAAGGGTCTTGAGTGTTTGCATGTGAATATGGGTCGTACAGGGCCGCTGGTGGAGCCACGCTGTGGGCCGCAGGCAGGCAAGTCTGGGGACCCCCTTTCCCAGGACGCCGACATATTCAGTCCTAATATGATGGGCATCCAAGAGGGATATAATAAAAACTTTCATATAAAGGGTGTTGAATACTATGAGAAGTTTGATTCCTTATGATTGTTTTGAGATATAAAGATGGTGATATTAGAGTCATGCTAGTGAGTAATTGTGGATTGGTAGAAATACTTGTGTTAAAGTTTGTGATTCCCGTAGCATGCATGTATGGTGAACCGTTATGTGATGAAGTCAGAGCATGATTTATTTTTTGATTGTCTTCCTTATGAGTGGCGGTTGGGGATGAACGATGGTCTTTTGCTACGAATCTATCCCCCTGGGAGCATGTGTCAGATTCAGGGCTCAGCAGACCCAAGAAAGGTTCGAACTCTCACTACAAAAAAAGAAACTTCCATGGTGATACGCGTTTGTCATAGTAGGTCACGTTTTCTGTCATGCATGTACATCCATGACAAATTTATGACAGAATCAAGATAGTCATACCTGTGCTGTCGTAGAAGTGTTCCATGACATTACCAAAATTATCATCACGGAAGTGTCCACTTCCATGACGATAAATCGCTCGTCATGGAAGTGCTTTCGTCAAGGGTGACCGACACGTGGCATCCACCATAACGGAACACCGTTAAGCTATCGGGTTCGGTTTTGGATCTGATAACCCGCTAACAGCTCGGACCAATGAGGATTTTCCACATGTAAAATTCTCATTGGCCGAAGGAAACACGTGTTGGCTCACCGTTGGGACAGATGTCATCCATTCATTGGACAGGAGGCGCCTATGATACGTCGACACGTGGCATGGCCCAACAGAGGCCCATTCCGGTGAAAAGGCTGGCCCGTTTAACTTGGTCAAAAGGTAATGGGCCGGCCCACGGAAAGCCTGTTAACGGCCTGTTCGTATATAGCCCATTTACGGCCCGCTAACTCACGGCCCGTTACGGCCTATGCGAATTAAGCCAGTAGCTTCATCTAGGCCTTCCAATATGATTCCAGCCTGTTGTAACTTCCGGCCCATGTATGGCCCATGATGTCTTTTGGCCCATACGAGACCATTTGTAACTCTTGGCCCATTAACGGCCCGTGGTGAATCTGGTCCGCAATGAACAGTGTACCCCTTTATGCCCATTAATGACCCATTATTCCATTGGGCCGTTTCCAACCCGTGTTATCTTTCGGCCTTCTTAGGGCCCATTTATTCTTGGGCTCATTTCCAGCATTCGGTTACTTACGGCCCGTCATTAGCCTTTTCTGCCCGTGGGCCAAATTTAGCCCGCGGTTACAATCGGCCGGTTTGCGGCCCGTTACTCCGTTGGGCCGTTTTCATAACATCATTAAATACGGCCGATTAACGATGGCCTGTTATTGTCGGCCCATGAACGGATGATTCCAAATCTAGCCCGTTTACGGCCCATAATGCGGTCTGTTATTGGCCCATGTTTGGCCCATCGATCATACGACACGTAGAAGGCCCATTGATGCTACGGCTCGTAGAAGGCCCATTGATGCTACAGCCCGTAGAAGGCCCATTGTTTCTACGGCCCTAAGAAGGCCCATTGTTTCTACGACCCGTAGGAGGCCCATGGTAACTACAGTAAATATGTAGCCTATGGTTATTGTGGCCTAGTTTTAAAAAATAGGTTATTGCGTCCACTAGCAAACCGCGGAAAAAGAACAACACTGATTTCAAGCAAACAAACAAGACAACAAGGAAATAAATAAGCAAGCAGCTTACGCTAGGCTATCACGACTATTACACATATTACATCCACTGGGCATCAAAGTTCGCCACCAGTGCAAATATAGGGAACAAAGCAACATATCATATACACTAGTTGTCGAAGTTGGCGACCGATTGCAAAAAGCGCCGCAGCAAAACAAGTCGAACTGAAACCACTTGAAGATCTCAAGAAACAATATCACAGGTACCCATAATCTTTGGCAAGATGCTTAGCAAGCTTATTAACTTTCTCTTGTTTGGCGCTTAAATCCTCCAACGCTTGCTGTTGCACCACAAAGTATGCATCTGAATTCTGCAGGGACTTCCTCAGTCCTTCAGCTTCCTATCGCAGCAGATCTGATCGATGTCTTTCAACTTGAAGTTGAGATTCAAGAAGGCGAACTGATTCAGGCAGTGAGTTCGAAAAGCTTGTGCCGGCGATGAGTGGCGATGCTTTCGAACACTACATCAAGACATGACTTTTGGGTTCTCTCACTTTCTTCTCAATATAGTTTTATAACTTTTCTTGGAGACCAATAGGGATGTCTCACTATCTTGAACCTTATCTGCATTACTTCCTTTACCATTGCATAACGGGGTACTGTTCTCCAATATTTTGTCCGCATTCTAAAAGAGAAACAAGCAGACATATCATAGGTTTACCATGTTGTATATGAAACTCATTTTGGTATATCTGTTCATTATTAAAGTGCACAGGATAACAGCATGAAACAAACACATATCTATGTACCATGGTCACTTTATGGTCTATATCATTCTAGTTTTTGTTGCCAAATAAAGATAGAGACACAGTTCAAACAATATTTGTTCAAGACAAAGCAGAATAGACAGAATATAAGTGTGGGAAACTATAGAGCAATAACGACACTTGTAATGTGCATGACATGAGAACATAACTGTTTATTCAATTGAAACTGAAATCAACATAGAGCAAGTTACAATAGCAAACCAGTTAAAGAAACAGGTTTAAAACATACCTGTTGCGCCATTGGAGTTTCAAGTCCATCCTTCAAATTTGAAAATAGTTGGTCTAAGTAAATACAGTGATGCAAGAGCAAAGTAGTATGAACCATAGCTACAGAACCTGACCTGAGAACAATTCTTCTTCTCCTTTAAGCGTTGAGTTGGGATTCGGAGTGGTGGTCCTCATGCTTTGGGCACTGCAGTTCCCTTACTAACTGCTCGTGTTTGGGTGCTCTATGGTGGAGACGGTGCTGTGTCAACTGGAACTGGGTTACTATCTGCTGGGGTTGGGGTTAGAAGGGGTGTAGCTGGTTCTATGTCCAACTGGGTAGGGGTACAGTCTGCGAGAGCCAGGGTTATGTGTGGTGGGGCTGGTTCTCGGGCAAGTACAACCGTGGTTCTATATGCATCAGCTGGTAGCACTATCGTTTACGAAGACCGTGTTGTTACTCCCTTAGATCTGCCATCACCTCCCCAATTCAAATGGCTGATAAACAAGAAAAGTAATTGAATGTCTGAGACATTTTATGTTGAGCAGTGCAATGGATAGTGGGGAATAAAGAGGGCATGAAATAATTCACATTTATGTTGTCTAACTAAACAGGATAGCATGACACAATTTCACATATATAATGGCTAACTAAACAGGATAGCATGACACAATTTCACATTATGATGGCTAACTAAATGGGATAGCATGACACAATTTCACATTATGATGGCTAACTAAGAAAGATGGAAAGACATAGTTCAAAATATGATGACTGCTACCTCTCGAGCACTGCATTGGTTTTCCCTTGAAGAGGAAAGGGTGATGCAGTAAAGTAGCGTAAGTATTTCCCTCAGTTTTTGAGAACCAAGGTATCAATCCAGTAGGAGATCACGCTCAAGTCCCACGCACCTACACAAACAAATAAGAACCTCGCAACCAAAGCGATAAAGGGGTTGTCAATCCCTTCACGGCCACTTATGAGAGTGAGATCTGATAGATATGGTAAGATAATATTTTTGGTATTTTTATGATAAAGAGTAAAAGTAAAGATTGCAAAAATAAATGGTGCTAAAAATAACTAAAGTTGGAAGATTAATATGATGGAAAATAGACCCGTGGGCATAAGTATTACGGTGGGTGAACGAATTTGTAGCGACCTGACCTCAAACGGTCAAGTCTCTGTGCTTCAGTGTCATCCCTGGATCGGTAATGCTGACACACACAGTACTCGAAGGATTTATAACAGAGTAGCAATCACACACTTATTACATCGAATGTCTCAAAAGAGAACTTATTACAATAATATGGCTTACGGCCATCTAATACGATAACAACAGAAGGCTTGGAAGATAAAGTGAGTCCATCAACTCCAACAACATAGCTGAGCTGCACGACAATGACCTAACGAACCGTACTCCTTGTCTGACAAGTCAGCAACATAATACATTGCAGCCCGAAAACGGGTCAGCACATGGAATATGCTGGCAATATAACATAGTAGAGCAAGAACAGAATAATGCTATCACTACATGCATATTTGGCTGGTGGAAAGCTCTATGGTTATAGTTTTTGCGAAAAGCCAATTTTCCCCTACAACAAAGGAATAGATTTTTAATTTAACTATCATGGTGGTTGAAACATCATTGAGAAGGTTCCTCCAACTCAATCCCAATTAAAAGTAATTAACAACCCAACAATATTAATTAAGAGTGATGACATACTTAAGATACTCCAAGTATTAGATACTCAAGATTGTCCATAACCAGGGACACGACTAACCATGATTAGTTTGTACACTCTGCAGAGGTTTGTGCACTTTTCCCCACAAGACTCGATCGCCTCCGTTAGATTTCTCGCACTACATGGTCTTTGAGAAACGGATGACCGAGACACGATCTTCGAAACATTAACTCTCTACTCGCGTAGACCATACCA
Organism: Aegilops longissima; assembly: GCA_021605205.1. NCBI lineage: Eukaryota > Viridiplantae > Streptophyta > Magnoliopsida > Poales > Poaceae > Aegilops > Aegilops longissima. The sequence goes on from CM038677.1 coordinate 333,886,110, forward strand.
AACCTACAAACCCACTACCTGTGATCTACCTCTTCAAGAGCTTCACGTAACTTACTCAACTATGCTAGAGCCCATAATAGCTTCTGGCTGCACACGGAAGTTTCTAGCATGAATCATCTCAGTTCTCTTTGAGCCTGGGTGGAGGTCCATAGGAAAATCCCACGGAACCCCGGGATTTCCAAAAATACAGGCAACACTGGGTACTCCAGGTTCCTCAATCCACCCAGATGTAAATTTAAGTTGCCGCCTTAAGTTGAACCATTAATGATACGGCCATGCAAATCATTAGCAATATTAATCCAATTGTTGATGAACTCGTTAGTGATGTTTCTGTTATCCCAAGTCTAGAGGTTGATAAGAAGAAATACAAACATGAGATTGAGGAAAAAAAGATATGGAACGTGCATGCATTATATGGGGAGGGGTACACGTGTGTGCATGGAAGGAAGGATTCATGTACGTTTGATCAAGATTTATTTTGGTTGCCCCGTCCAAAACAATTCCAAGTTATACACGTACAAGAGATTTGCTTCTTTGAGATTATAAGCAGCTACTACTTCTCCCGATCGAGACCTCCGGAGCTAGAGGTGCACATCAGCATGTTACAATGGTGGAGATTATTTTCTTTGAAGGAAACTGGATGGGGCCCACCAAGAGAGTCCAACGTGATTAGAGTCCAAGTTTTATTTAGCAACTTCTTTGGCCGGTGTCTATCTGTCATTCGTTTTTTAATTCAAGTCGGTTATTTTCTTAGATTTGTTATAGGTGTGTGCGTGTGTGACGGCCATAGGCGAAACTTGTGTCCGACTATTATAAATAGCCATGGTATGTTCAATGTAAAGGAGGTTATCTTTTATGAAATAGACACGATGAGTTTTTCAGGATAGACACCCGTATCAAGTTTTAGAGGAATCTTTAGAAAACCTCTATGTTGCGATTTCTTTGTAGAAATTGTTTTTGCGCGTGAGTACCATTGTCAAGATTGGTTTTCTCGTGCTGGGCCGCAAGGTTCAAACCCTCTATTTTGTGTACATCGCGTGCGCGGGCGAGAGGCTACTGCTCCTGAAGGTGGAGTGTCGTGAAAGGTCGGGCCGCAACAACAGATCGGATCTTTCCATCGAGGTTCGGTTTACATCAGGTGGTATTCAGAGCAAGGTTGTTCATGACACTGCGGAGTTAGATGACTGGATTATCATGGAAGCTAAGCTATGGATTTCAATTGGAGGAGGAAGGTCGATGGGATGGGCTTTTTCATACTCGTGTTGTGGTACAGGAGAGATCATGTGCCATGACAATCGACCACATGAGTTTGATCAACGCTGCAAGCATCAAGATGGTGGAGAAGCTAGATCTATCGATGCCACCACGAGCACAACCATACTTGTTCCGTTGGGGTCGCGAAGTGCTCACTGTCACACATCAAACCAAGGTACCGTTTTTGTTGGGTAATTATTTTTGTGAGGTTTTGTGCGACGTGATTCCGGCACCGATGATTTCATGTCACTTGTTGTTGGGCGAGCCGTGGTACAAAAAGCATGATGTTGTGTATGATTTTTCCACACACACATATACTGTCAAGAAGGGTAAGTTGTGCAGCCTCGTGCCCATGGGCGAGGATCGTTTTATTGCTTGGAGGAGTGAACACCAGAAGAAGATAAAAGAAGAGGAAGATGCAAAAAAGAATATGGTCGAAACTACTAAAATTTCTATGATCGTCGTTCAGTCTAGAGATAAAAATATTGTTGAAGAATTGACTCGAAACCGAGGGCGGTTTCGTTTCAAGGGGAGAGGATGATCTGACCATGCAAATCATTAGCAATATTAATCCAATTGTTGATGAAGTCGTTAGTGATGTTTCATTATCCCAAGTCTAGAGGTTGATAAGAAGAAATACAAACATGAGATTGAGGAAAAAAGATATGGAACGTGCATGCATTATATGGGGAGGGGTACACGTGTGTGCATGGAAGGAAGGATTCATGTACGTTTGATCAAGATTTATTTTGGTTGCCCGTCCAAAACAATTCCAAGTTATACATTACAAGAGATTTGCTTCTTTGAGATTATAAGCAGCTACTACTTCCCGATCGAGACCTCCGAGCTAGAGGTGCACATCAGCATGTTACAATGGTGGAGATTATTTTCTTTGAAGGAAACTGGATGGGGCCCACCAAGAGAGTCCAACGTGATTAGAGTCCAAGTTTTATTTAGCAACTTCTTTGGCCGGTGTCTATCCGTCATTCGTTTTTTAATTCAAGTCGGTTATTTTCTTAGATTTGTTATAGGTGTGTGCGTGTGTGACGGCCATAGGCGAAACTTGTGTCCGGCTATTATAAATAGCCATGGTATGTTCAATGTAAAGGAGGTTATCTTTTATGAAATAGACACGATGTGTTTTTCAGGATAGACACCCGTATCAAGTTTTAGAGGAATCTTTAGAAAACCTCTATGTTGCGATTTCTTTGTAGAAATTGTTTTTGCGTGTGAGTACCATCGTCGAGATTGGTTTTCTCGTGCTGGGCCGCAAGGTTCAAACCCTCTATTTCGTGTACATCGCGTGCGCGGGCGAGAGGCTACTGCTGCTGAAGGTGGAGTGTCGTGAAAGGTCGGGCCGCAACAACAGATCGGATCTTTCCATCGAGGTTCGGTTTACATCAATTAATTAACAATCTCACAACTGTCATGGATTTCACTCAAACCCAAACCACGTCTACGAGCATAGCATAACAATATAAGCAACGAGTAGAAGTAACTCCCAAGGGTTTGGTAGTAACAGGGCTATAGGTTCCTACCTCAACAACTACTTCCCATCCCATATGTTAATGACATCCTAATCATGCAATGTTTGAGGATTGAAACTAATGCATAAAAACTGGGTATGGAAAGAGTATGATCAATGTGTTACTTGCCTTGCTGACGATCGGCGAAACCTAGGGACTCGTAGTAGCACGCTTCACACTCCAGGAATTCTATCGCAAGCAAACAATAGCATACATAAGCAACAAGTGAAGATGCACGGGAAAAACTCAGATAATAGAGGTTGACCAGAAAGTTCAACTTAAGAACTCCGGTTTGCAAAAAGAATCAAATCGAACGAAGCAACGAAACTCAAACGGCGAAAGAAACAAGATCCGTTTACTAATCTGAACTGAAGTCAAATTTTACAGTATTAAGATCTTGTTTAAGTTGATTAAACAGAAAAAGGGTCTCGAGATGAAGATCTAGGCGCTTGAATCGCCTGATTCCGATAATCGAGCAAAAAGATAAACTGAAACGAAAATCGGATCAGAAATTGCGATCGAGAAAAATCACGGAAAAATCCGATAAAAAGAAAACTGACGAACAGACTAACGAACGAGCGTTCGTTATCTAAACTAACGAGCGAAAACCGTTCGTTTAAATGAACGTACGGACGAACGTCCACTAAATAGAAGAACCGGGAAAAAAACCGGTGAACCGATCTAAAAAAATGAACTACGGTTTTCTAAAAAAAACCGAATCGGTTTTCTTTAAAATAAACCGGGTGGCGGCGTATCGGCGCGTTACCTCTCTGGCGAGGCAACTCTGGCGAGGCGGGGCTTGGGCGGGGCTTATGGGCGGCTCGGCGGCAAGGAGGCAGCAGCGGCGGTGGCGGGCGGCCTGTGGCGTCATGAGCTCTTGGGGCGAAATGAGGTGAGGCTCTGTGGCGACTTGGGGCTCTGTGGGGCCGGGGTGGGATTTTAAAGGGGGGGGGCGGCGGCTCCGACTTGGGGAGGGTCGCGGTGGCGGCTCGGACTCCTCGAGTCCGTGGCCTGAGACACGACGGGAAGGCGGTGGCGCTGGGTTGGGCCGGCTGGCTTGGTTGGCTTCGGCCCGGTCGGTGACTGAAGTTTTTTAAATAATTCTGCTGAACAGAAAATAAATCCTAGAAAATAAAATAAAAATCTAAAAATGCCAAAATAAATTTTCACCGTCTAAATAAAATATTTAGAACGAGATGAACATTTTGTTGGCCCTAAAATGCAATTTTGAAAACATGCAATTTTTCTAATGCAAATAAAATCCAAATAAAATCAAATAAATGATTTTAATATTTTTTTATCCAATATTTCAATTATTTTGGAGAAGTCATGTTATCTCCTCTCATATATTTAATATGAAATATTTTTCGGAGAGAAAAATAATTAAAATAAAAAATCCTCGTTTCATTACTTGATAAAAATCAAATATGAAAATCGGGAAACCCCCAACTCTCTCCGAGGGTCCTTGAGTTTCTTAGGATTTCGTGGATTGCGGAACGAAAATGCAATAAAATATGATATGCATTAATGACCTATGTATAACATTCCAAATTGAAAATTTGGGATGTTACAAACCTACCCCCCTTAAGATGAATCTCGCCCTCGAGATTTGGGTTGGCTAGAAAATAGGTGTGGGTGGTCTTTGCGTAGATCATCCTCTCGTTCCCAGGTGGATTCATCCTCAGTATGGTGGCTCCACTGAACTTTGCAAAACTTGATAACCTTGCTGCGGGTGACTCGGCTGGCAGACTCAAGAATCTTAGCTGGCTTCTCCTCATAAGTCAAATCACTATCCAACTGAATCGCCTCCAAGGGTACTGTATCTCTTAACGGTATATCGTCCATCTCAGCATGACACTTCTTCAACTGTGAAACGTGGAACACATCTTGAACTCCTGATAGTCCTTCAGGTAACTCCAACTTGTAGGCAACTTCTCCCATACGTTCCAAAATATGATACGGTCCTACAAATCTCGGGGATAACTTTCCCTTAACTCCAAAACATTTTACTCCTCGCAAGGGTGATACTCGCAGATATGCTCTATCTCCAATTTCATAGGTTACTTCCTTGCGTTTCGAGTCTGCATAACTCTTCTGCCTGGACTGAGCAATCTTTAGTCTATCATGAATCAGCTTAACCTTCTCTTCAGACTCCTTGATCAAGTCTAGTCCAAACAACTGTCGGTCTCCTACTTCATCCCACATCAACGGTGTTCTGCACCTTCGTCCATACAGGGCTTCAAACGGTGCCATCTTCAAACTGGCTTGGTAGCTATTATTGTATGAGAACTCTGCGGAAGGCAAATTGTCATCCCAACTAGATCCATAATCTAGCGCACAGGCTCTCAACATGTCCCCCAGAATCTGGTTGACTCTCTCGGTCTGTCCATCCGTCTGTGGGTGAAACGCTGTACTGAACTCCAATCTCGTTCCCAAAGTCTGGTGTAGCTGATGCAAAAACTTTGAGGTAAACTGTGTGCCTCTATCTGATACGATGGTCCTTGGAACTCCATGCAGACATACGATCCTGGAGATATATATCTTGGCCAACTTCGCACTTGTATAAGTGGTTTTCACTGGGATAAAGTGAGCCACTTTGGTCAAGCGATCAACTACTACCCATATAGAATCATATCCTGATTTGGTCCTGGGCAAACCGGTGATAAAATCCATGCCAAGTTTATCCCACTTCCACTCGGGTATCGGCATAGGCTGTAACAATCCTGCTGGCTTTTGATGCTCTGCCTTCACTCTCTGACATACATCACATACGGCTACATACTCGGCAATATCCTTCTTCATACCCGTCCACCAGAAACGTTCCTTCAAATCCAAATACATCTTGGTGTTTCCGAGGTGTATCAAGTATGGTGAGTCATGAGCCTCCTGTAGTATTAACTTCCTGATCTCTGGGTCATTGGGCACGTATATCCGGTCCTCAAACCATAAGGTATCGTGCTAATCCTCACGAAAACCTTTGGCCTTTCCTTTGCCCATTATTTCTTTTATCTCAGCAATCTCTTTGTCATCCTTCTGAGCTTCCCGAATCTTACCCAACAATGTCGACCGAACCTCCATTATTGCAACAAAACCTCTAGGAACGATCTCTAATCGAAGTTCCACGATATCCTCTGCTAACTCCTTTGGCAATCCTGTACTCTCTAGGATATTAGCATAACTCCTTCGGCTCAAGGCGTCTGCTACGACATTGGCCTTTCCTAGGTGATAGTGTAGCTTCATGTCATAATCCTTTATAAGCTCCAACCATCTCCTCTGTCTAAGGTTCAGCTCCTTCTGTGTGAAAATGTACTTCAAACTCTTATGATCCGTGTACACATCACAAAGATTTCCAATAAGGTAATGCCTCCAAGTCTTCAATGCATGCACTACGGCTGCTAGCTCCAAATCATGCGCGGCATAATTCAACTCGTGAGGCTTTAGTTGTCACGAGGCGTACGAAACAACTCTTCCGTCCTGCATAAGCACGCTTCCAAGTCCTAAGCGAGAGGCATCGCAATACACTTGGAAATCCTTCTGTATATCTGGCAGGGTCAGCACTGGGGCTGTAGTCAAACGTTTCTTCAACTCCTGGAAACTTGCCTCGCAATCTTCCGTCCATTTAAACTTAGTATCCTTCTTCAATAGTTCAGTCATTGGCTTCGCAATCTTGGAAAAATTCTTGATGAATCTCCGATAGTATCCTGCCAGTCCAAGAAAACTGTGGATCTCGCTAACTGAAGTGGGTGCCAACCATTCAGTGACCGACTGAACCTTGCTGGGGTCTACTGCTATACCTTCTCCTGATATAACATGTCCAAGGAATCCGACTTCCTTCAACCAAAACTCGCATTTGCTGAACTTGGCATACAGCTGGTGTTCCCTGAGTTTCTTGAGAACTAATCACAAATGCTCCTTGTGATCCTCTTCATTCTTCGAATATACCATTATATCATCAATAAACACCACAACAAACTTGTCCAAATACTCCATGAATACCTTGTTCATCATGCTCATGAAATAGGCAGGGGCGTTAGTCAGTCCAAACGACATGACCGTATACTCATATAATCCATACCGCGTGGTGAATGCTGTATTTGGTATATGCTTCTCTCGAATCTTCAACTGATGGTATCCCGATCGCAAACCGGTCTTCGAAAACACCTTAGCTCCTTGCAGCTGATCAAACAGATCATTGATCATCGGCAGTGGGTACTTTTTCTTAGTCGTCACTTCATTCAAGGCCTGATAATCAACAACCATTCTTATGGATTTATCCTTCTTCTCAACCAAAAGCACTGGGGCTCCCCAAGGTGATTAACTCCTTCGAATGTAACCTTTCTCCAGTAACTCCTTGATCTGTTTCTTAATCTCCTCCAGATCATTCGCGGGCATCCGATAGGGTCTTTTGGATATTGGCCCTGTACCTGGCAATAGCTATATCAAAAACTCAATGTCTCAATTCGGTGGCATGCCTGGTAACTCCTGTGGAAAAACATCCGGGTAATCCTTCACTCTGTGCACTTCCTCTGAACAACTCCGTGAGGTATTCACTTAGCTCCTCCTAGGCACATGCCTAGATACATATAATCCTTTTTCCCTCCCGGTGGTGAGATAAATCGACTTACTAGCACAGTCAATACTTCCTCCATACTTTGACATCCAGTCCATGCCTAATATCACATCCAATCCTTGTGACTCCAAGATAATCAGGTCGGACGGAAAAACATGTGTGCCAATGGTTAGGGGTATCTGGTCGCACCATCGACTAGCCATATACTCTGCTCCAGGTGAACTCACTAAAAGAGGGGTCCTAAGGGTTTGGGTCGGTAGTTTAAACTTATCCACGAATCCCCTTGATATGTATGAATGCGATGCACCAGTATCAAAAAGAACAAGAATGGTAAATGACTTAACCAAAAACTTACCTATAACCGCGTCTGGCTGCTCTTCAACCTCCTCCACGTTAACGTGGTTCACTTGTCCTTTGTTGAATGGATTGGGCTTCTTCCCAGTGCTCCCATTTCCGTTTCCATTCTTTCCTTCAGGGCACTCCGTGGCATAGTGTCCAGTCTTCTCGCACTTAAAGCAAGTAACATGACATAGGTCTCTTTTGGCAGGTGTGGCTGGATTGGGGCGGTTCTGATTGTTGTTAGCTCCGTTCCCATTCCCATTCTTAGAACCATTGTGGTTATGCGATCCTCCTCCGGTGTGGTTATGACCTCCATGGTTATGAACAAGTCCTCTGAGTTCGGGGTTAGGCGAGGCTTATCTTTGAGCTCTGAGTTATACCTCCTTGTCCATACTTCCTCTTACGGCTCTCAATCTGCTGCTGCTTCCTTCAATCATAAGAGCCTTATCTACCAACTCATGGTAGTTGTTGCGAGTTGCTACCATCAAGCTGCATGCTCATCTCATCATTCAGCCCTTCCATAAACTTCTCACCTCATGGCATCTGTGGGCCACATCGTCGGGGCATAGCGAGATAACACTAAACTCATCCACGTCTTGAGCCTGTCGGTTCCCCTGGCGTAAGTTGCAAAACTCACGCTTCTTCATATTCATGGCTCCAGTTGAGACGTGGGCTGTGCGGAAAGCTTGCTGAAACTGGTCCCAAGTGACATTGGCTATGGGGAAAGTGGCCGTGTAATTATCCCACCATGAGGCTGCTGGTCCATCCAATTGATGTGCGGCAAAGCGCACCTTCTTAGCATCTGTGCAACCTGCGGTGGTCAACTCCCTTCCAATATGGCGTAGCCAATCATCAGCAACTATAGGCTCGGTGCTACTGGAAAACACAGGCGGATGTAACCTTAGGAAAGGGCTAGGTTGTCAACTGGCGGCGGGTTGTTGTTGTTGTTGTTGTTGCCCTAGTTCTGAACTAGCAATTGCATCAAGGCATTCTGCTGCTAGATCAACTGGGTGAGCTCCGGCGGGAAGGCAAAACCGGTGTCACGTCTCAGAGGCATCTGATGGGTTTAGATGGAAGAGATCAAAATAGAAAAGGGGTCTAATGAGAGAGCACTACCCATATGCACATGAGACAAACACAATAATTTCACTCAATCAATCAAGCAAGGGCATACAAGCGGTCTAGAAGTATCGCAAAAGTGCTCAACTACTACTAAATACATGGGGGAATACTACTAATATGTGGTGCTCATCTAGAAATTTTGATCGGTGGAAGACTCCATGATATCTGCTCCAGCTTCGTCTTCAAAGTCATCATCACTAGGATCGGAACCGGTGTCGTTGATGATGATGTAGTTGTCCGGGCAAGTGGAATCGTCGTCTTCTCCTCCCGGTGCTGGATCTCCCATGAATACTCCGATCTTCTTAACCAGGTCGTCATTCTTCTCCAGTAATGTCTTAATTTCCTCCTCATATCCATCGCGTGTAAACTTGAGTTCTTCCTCCAGTTTCTCATTCTTCAAGTCCATCATGTCCGCGCACATCTGGTTCTCCTGACGTTGAATGTGCTGGTTTAACTCCTGGATGAAAGCTGTAATGGATCTATCCTTCTTGGTGCTGATCACTTCCCATTGCTCGTCTCGGCGCCCACATATCTGGTAGATAGTGTCCTTAAGATCCTTGTTGTAGACTTCTCCAATGCGTCCCATGGTAATGTGGGCTGCCATGCTCTTGCCTAGACTCCAGGTGGGTGCTTCGAAAGAAAATTCTATGGGTTTAGAAGTTGGCGAGAACGTTCTTCCTGGAACTTGTACTTGAATAATCCAGCGCTCCTCTTCTGGTAAGGTGGCGTTGTACGTCCTGGTGAAGCTTGGTATTCCTATGTTCAAGTACCTAGTGACTTCCTTCAAGTTGCGTCCAAAAGGTGTGTCTTCATCCGGCTGTGCAAACTTGTTCTTCATCTCCGCCATCCTAAAGGGTAGAAAATGGAGAGTAGTCAGAAATGAGTAGAGAAGAGTGACCTATGGTTTTATCTTAGTGGTCGTGTCCTACACTCAGCGTGTGCTCTGATACCATCTTGTAGCGACCCGACCTCAAACGGTCAAGTCTCGTAGCCGGTGTCATCCACTGGATCGGTAATCTTGACACACACAATACTCGAAGGATTTATAACAGAGTAGCAATCACACACTTATTACATCGAATGTCTCAAAAGAGAACTTATTGCAATAATATGGCTTAAGGCCATCTAATACGATAACAACGAAAGGCTTGGAAGATAAAGTGAGTCCATCAACTCCAACAGCATAGCTGAGCTGCACGGCAACGACCTAACGAACCGTACTCCATGTCTGAAAAGTCTGCAACATAATACGTTGCAGCCCGAAAACGGGTCAGCACATGGAATATGCTGGCAATATAACACAATAGAGCAAGAACAGAATAATGCTATCACTATATGCATATTTGGCTGGTGGAAAGCTCTATGGTTATAGTTTTTGCGAAAAGCCAATTTTTCCCTACAACAAAGGAATAGATTTTTAATCTAACTATCATGGTGGTTGAAACATCATTGAGAAGGTTCCTCCAACTCAATCCCAATTAAAAGTAATTAACAACCCAACAATATTAATTAAGAGTGATGAGATACTTAAGATACTCCAAGTACTAGATACTCAAGATTGTCCATAACCGGGGACACGGCTAACCATGATTAGTTTGTACACTCTGCAGAGATTTGCGCACTTTTCCCCACAAGACTCGATCGCCTCCGATAGATTTCTCGCACTACATGGTGTTTGAGAAACGGATGACCGAGACACAGTCTTTCAGAAACATTAACTCTCTACTCCGGGTAGACCATACCAAACCTACAAACCCACTACCTGCTGATCTACCTCTTCAAGAGCTTCACGTAAATTACTCAACTATGCTAGAGCCCATAATAGCTTGTGGCTGCACACAGAAGTTTCTAGCATGAATCATCTCAGTTCTCTTTGAGCCTGGGTGGCGGTCCATAGGAAAATCCCATGGAACCCCGGGATTTCCAAAAATACAGGCAACACTGGGTACTCCAGGTTCCTCAATCCACCCAGATGTAAATTTAAGTTGCCACCTTAAGTTGAACCATTAATTAACAATCTCACAACTGTCATGGATTTCACTTAATCCCAAACCACGTCTACGAGCATAGCATAGCAATATAAGCAACGCGTAGAAGTAACTCCCAAGGGTTTGATAGTAACAGGGCTATAGGTTCCTACCTCAACAACTACTTCCCATCCCATATGTTAATGACATCCTAATCATGCAATGTTTGAGGATTGAAACTAATGCATAAAAACTGGGTATGGAAAGAGTATGATCAATGTGTTACTTGCCTTGCTGACGATCCGCGAAACCTAGGGACTCGTAGTAGCACGCTTCGCACTCCGGGAATTCTATCGCAAGCAAACAAGAGCATACATAAGCAACAAGCGAAGATGCACGGGCAAAACCCAAATAAGAGAGGTTGACCAGAAAGTTCAACTTAAGAACTCCGGTTTGCAAAAAGAATCAAATCGAACGAAGCAACGAAACTCAAACGGCGAAAGAAACAAGATCCGTTTACTAATCTGAACTAAAGTCAAATTTTACAGTATCAAGATCTTGTTTAAGTTGATTAAACAGAAAAAGGGTCTCGAGATGAAGATCTAGGCGCTTGAATCGCCTGATTCCGATAAACGAGCGAAAAGATAAACTGAAACGAAAATCGGATCAAAAATTGCGATCGAGAGAAATCACGGAAAAATCCGATAAAAAACAAAAATGACGAACAGACTAACGAACGAGCGTTCGTTATCTAAAACTAACGAGCGAAAACCGTTCGATTAAACGAACGTACGGACGAACGCCCGCTAAATAGAAGAACCGGGAAAAAAACCGGTGAACCGATGTAAAAAAATGAACTAGGGTTTTCTAAAAAAACCGAATTGGACGCGTTACCTCTCTGGTGAGGCAACTCCGGCGAGGCGGGCTTGGGCGGCGGGCTTGAGGCGGGCGGGCAGCAGCGGCGTGGCGGGCGGCAGCGGCGGCGTGGGCTCTGCGGCGGCAACTTGGGGCTCAGGGGGCCGGGGTGGGTTTTAAAGGGGGGGCGGCGGCTCCGACTTGGGAGGGGGTCGTGGCGGCTGACTCGGACTCCTCCGAGTCCGTGGCAGGACAAGGAAGGCGGTGGCGCAGGGTTGGGCCGGCCTGGCTCGGCCGGGCTTCGGCCCGGTCGGGCGCTGGAAGTTTTTTTAAATAATTCCACCGAACATAAAATAAATCCTAGAAAATAAAATAAAATCTAAAAATTCCAAAATAAATTTTCACCATCTAAATAAAATACTTAGAACGAGATGAACATTTTTTTGGCCCTAAAATGCAATTTTGAAAACGTGCAATTTTTCTAATGCAAATAAAATCCAAATAAAATCAAATAAATGATTTTAATATTTTTCCTCCAATATTTCAATTATTTTGGAGAAGTCATGTTATCTCCTCTCATATATTTATTATGAAATATTTTTCGGGGAGAAAAATAATTGAAATAAAAAAAAATCCTCGTTTCATTATTTGATAAAAATCAAATATGAAACTGGGAAATCCCCAACTCTCTCCGAGGGTCCTTGAGTTGCTTAGGATTTCGAGGATTCCAGAATGAAAATGCAATAAAATATGATATGCATGAATGACCTATGTCTAACATTCCAAATTGAAAATTTGGGATGTTACAGAATTACTGTCGAGAATTGATAGAATTGAGCATAGTTATGAGAATATCTAGGTATGATCATGTATATAGGCATGACGTCCGTGACAAGTAGACCGAAACGATTCTGCATGTACTACTATTACTCCACACATCGACCGCTATCCAGCATGCATCTAGAGTATTAAGTTCATAAGAACAGAGTAATGCTTTAAGTAAGATGACATGATGTAGAGGGATGAACTCATGCAATATGGTATAAACGCCATCCTTTTATCCTCGATGGCAACAATACAATACTTGTCGTTTCCCTTTCTGTCACTGGGATCGAGCACCGCACGATTGAACCCAAAGCTAAGCACTTCTCCTATTGCAAGAAAGATCAATCTAGTAGGCCAAACCAAACTGATAATTCGAAGAGACTTGCAAAGATAACCAATCATACATAAAATAATTCAGAGGAGATTGAAATATTGTTCATAAATAATCTTGATCATAAACCCACAATTCATCGGATCTCGACAAACACACCGCAAAAGGAGATTACATCGAATAGATCTCCAAGAAGATCAAGGAGAACTTTGTATTGAGATCCAAAGAGAGAGAGAAGAAGCCATCTAGCTAATAACTATGGACCCGAAGGTCTGAGGTAAACTACTCACACATCATCGGAGAGGCTATGCTGTTGATGTAGAAGCCCTCCATGATCAATGCCCCCTCCGGCGGAGCACCGAAAAAGGCCCCAAGATGGGATCTCACGGGTACAGAAGGTTGCGGTGGTGGAAATAGGGTTTTGGCTCCGTATTTGATGGTTTGGGGGTACGTAGGTATATATAGGAGGAAGAAGTACGTCGGTGGAGCAACGTGGGCCCCACGAGGGTGGAGGGCGCGCCTGGGGGGGAGTAGGAGCGCTCCCCTGCCTCGTGCTCTCCTCGTTGTTTGCTTTACATGGACTCCAAGTCCTCTGGATCACGTTTGTTCCGAAAATCACGTTCCCGAAGGTTTCATTCCGTTTGGACTCTGGTTAATAGGTTAGTCCCAAAAATAATATAAAAGTGTATAATAAAGTCCATTAAACATCCAAAACAGAATATAATATAGCATGGAACAATAAAAAATTATAGATACATTGGAGATGTATCAAGCATCCCTAAGCTTAATTCCTGCTCGTCCTCGAGTAGGTAAATGATAAAAACAGAATTTTTGATGTAGAATGCTACTTAGCATAATTTTCAATGCAATTCTCTTAATCGTGATATGAATATTCAGATCCAAAAGATTCAAGACAAAAGTTTAATATTGACATAAAAATAATAATATTTCAAGCATACTAACTAAGCAATTATGTCTTCTCAAAATAACATGGCCAAAGAAAGTTATCCCTACAAAATCATATAGTCTAGCTATGCTCTATCTTCATCACACAAAGTATTTAATCATGCACAACCCCGATGACAAGCCAAGCAATTGTTTCATAGTTTGGTGTTCTCAAACTTTTTCAATCTTCATGCAATACATGAGCATGAGCCATGGACATAACACTATATGTGGAATAGAATGGTGATTGTGGAGAAGACAAAAGGAGAAGATAGTCTCACATCAACTAGGCGTATCAACGGGCTATGGAGATGCCCGTCAATTGATATCAATGTGAGTGAGTAGGGATTGCCATGCAACGGATGCACTAGAGCTATAAGTATATGAAAGCTTTACAAAAGAAACTAAGTGGGTGTGCATCCAACTTGCTTGCTCATGAAGACCTAGGGCATTTTGAGGAAGCCCATCGTTGGAATATACAAGCCAAGTTCTATAATGAAAAATTCCCACTAGTATATGAAAGTGATATCATAGGAGACTCTCTATCACGAAGATCATGGTGCTACTTTGAAGCGCAAGTGTGGTAAAAAGGATAGTAACATTGTCCCTTCTCTCTTTTTCTCTCATTTTTTTTCTTTGGGCCTTTTCTCCTTTTTTATGGCCTCTTTTGTTTTCCGTCCGGAGTCTCGTCTTGACTTGTGGGGGAATCATAGTCTCCATCATCCTTTCCTCACTTGGGACAATGCTCTAATAATGATGATCATCACACTTTTATTTACTTTACAACTCAAGAATTACAACTCAAAACTTAGAACATAATGTGACTCTATGTGAATGCCCTCGGCGGTGTACCGGGATAGAATGACATAATTCAAAATATGATGACTGTAAACACTAAACAGGATGAGATGATATAACTATGTGATGTCTTTATTAAATTGGTTGCCATGCCATAATTCAGATAGATGCTATGCATGTAAACATGATGGCATGATATAATTCAAATATATTATTTATATAGTAAGCAAGTAAGAATATGGCAATCCATATATGATGTAAAAACTAAGCAATGCAAGACAACATGCATGACATGGGTAATACAACCCTGCCAAGTTTGAGCATAGACCTCAGGGGGGAAATAGGACTGGTCATCAGTCTCGAATCCTCCTCGAGGAGCTCTCTGTATCCAACAAGATGTACGCTTGAGAGTAGCATTATCTGCTCTGAATACCTTGTTTTCCTCGAGATACTTCCATCACCGCTTCAAATGGTTGATGCACAGGAGGAGTAGTTGAATATACAAACATTGTCGACAAATGGAACATGTAATACAAAAAATGATAGCATGATATAATTCACATACATGATGATTGGCTCAACAGCATGGCATTGCATAATTCACATATATATTGCCTTTGCAACAAGATAACATTGCATAATTCACATATATAATGTCTTGCAACAAGATGGCAATGCATAATTCACATATATGGTAATTAGACACTAAACAGGTGGCATTCACACAAAGCATATCTAAACTAATCAAATGACATAGCAATGCAAGACACCATACACACGATATGAGCAACATAACCCTGCCAAGTTAGAGCATACACCTCAGGGGGGGGGGGGATATGACTGGTCATCTGTCTCTGAATCCTCCTCTGAGGAGCTATCTGTAACCAGCAAGATATGTGCTTCGTCAGATAGCATAGTCTGCTCTAAAGACCTTGTTTTCACTCCAGAATTTTCCATCACCGTGTCAAATGGCTGATGCACACGAAGAGTAGTTGAATGTACTAACATTGTTGACAAATGTAATACGTAATGAAAAAAAGGATGGCCTGATATAATTCACATATAAGATGACTGGCTAAGCAGGATGGCATTGCAAAATTCACATATATGATGCCTGGCTAAACAAGATGGCGTTGCATAATTCACATAAACGATGAATAAACTAAACAGATGGCGTTGCATAATTCACATAAACAATGAATAAACTATACAGATGGCATTCGCACAAAGCATGTCTAAACTAAGCAGTTGACATATTTGATGTATAAAGTAAGCAATGCAAGGCACCATATGCATGATATAACCAACATCATCATGCCAAGTTAGAGTGAAGACCTTAGGGCGTAAATAGGAATGGTCTTCTCCTTATGAATCCCCCTCAAAACAGATATCTTCCTCTCAACTTCAATCCGAAATGGGTGGAGGGGGCTGCCTTTGCGCCAACCATGGAGCGACGTCTGCATGAAATTTTATTGCCACGCAAGGCTCGTCTCTTTTGCTCTACATGTTCAGTTCCATTGTGTACAATAACTGACATGCATAGGAATAAAATATAGTGAGATTATGTAAGGAGTGCATGCATAAATCCAGAGTGATGGTAGCAACCTGTGGATAGACCCAAAACCAATGATAGCAGACAGATAATGGCTTCAGTTAAAAAATACAGATAATGGCTTCTTTACTGTTTGTTTCCCACCCAACATGAAACTCATAGTAGACACCAGAGATTAACCAGATAATAGATAGATACTATAGATTGCGGCCCCGATATGTACCCCACAACATTTAAAAACTCAAGGTGGACCATTAGTTTGGAGCTGTGTCTAATCGGTGAACAGGACGATAAAGTAGCATGTAATATTAATTGATGCATAACGCAAGCAGACACGAAAGAGTGCGACCTCTCTTGCGGACTCGTGTAGTCCTCGAGGTCATCTGCTCGATTGATGATGGTAATGCAGTTGTCATGGCTGCCGACGGCGAGGAAGAAGATCTGAGGCGGCGAAAGACAGTCTGGAGGCCGGATCCCTGCTGTGCTGGACCCTTCTGTCGTTGGAGCAGCTGAGCTTGGGTGGACGACGGCGCAGCAGTAGCAGGACAAACCACACAAGGTTTTCCTTGACAACTATCTGTAAGAGAAGTAATTCTATAAGGGCTCGTTTGAATTGGAGGATTCTAACAACACATGGATAGGAAATACACAGTAATAGGATAGGAATGCACGTGCAAAATAGAGAATTTAAAAACACGGGATTTCTGCCAATCTGGGTGTTTAGTTCACAACAATTGGAAGATCACATGATGCAAAGAAGCATGGTGAGATTAAGTCAAACCATAAGAAAATGTACGGTTATAATGCTATTATGCTACTATCTCTTAGTCTTTTCCTTCATGAATAGGAATTTGAAAAGGAGGACAAGTAGAAATTAAAATCCGTATGGTTTTTCTTTCAAGGAGACACTAAAGGAACAAATCCTACAGTTTTCCTTTGCTCCATTCCTTTGAATGAAATGCATGAATAGTAGTACCATAGGAAAATTTCCAATTACTATGCTTTTCTTCACTTTTCCTTTCAAGCACTGGCGATTCTAGTAGGCAGGCTTGAGCAAGGAAAAGCTACACTAAAAAAATGTTTTTGTGCTACTTGCCTACTTCTACTACTTTGGACCCAGGCCACTGCCATACTAGCTCAACTCCTAGGCCCATCGACAAATGCACAGCTCAAACACGCAGAGATAAATAATGATGGCGTTCAAGAGAGTCTATCACGGATAGCTAAGTTGCCTGGTACCTCACTGCTTGTCATATAGTAGGAGAAACTAATCGTATTTCACGTTACTGCGTGTGCTCAGTGGACAATATATATAACATGTAGAGTAAAAAAGAGATTCAACAAGTGTACAACCTCTTTGGTGAAGCCATGTCGATCTCAGCGTGATTGGGTTGGTCGGTGAGGATGATCCGGCTGACTTGGCTGTCGGAGGAGGGGAAGAAGATCTTAGGCATCTTGAGATGGAGACCGGGGTACTGCTCCGCTGTGATGAAGGGTTTCATCGTTGGAGCAGCTCCGGTGAGTTGTATGACGCCGGGGCTGAAGCAGGACAGGAGAGACAACATTAACCTGAGTGGAATTCTAATAGCATCTCCAATAGATGACGTAAAATACATAAAGACAAAGTGCTAGATGTAAAATACATCAGCCGCTCATCTCTGAACTTAACTATCGATACTGAATTTAACTGTCGAAAGTGAACTTAACTGTCGAAACTGAATTTTGCTGTCGAAACTGAATTTTACTGTCGAAACTGATTTTTACTGTCGAAACTGAATGCACTAGCTAGTAGCAGAAAAGCAGTAGCAGTAGCAGCAACAGAGCGTGCGAGAGTCGGTCGACTAAATTTTTCATCTGTGGTCAGTCGATTTTCCAGCCGTTGGATACGAAATCAAGGGCCTGTAGTTCAACTTCAACCTCCACCCCCCTGAGCCGCCAGCCACCACCGACCAAACCGCTGCCCTCCGCCGCCCGCCCCGAAACCACTCCCCACCGCCGGTCCGCCGCCGCCCTTGCGATCCCTCTAGGCCCCCCCGTGCCGAGATTTTTCTCCGGCGTTCCCCACGCCACGGCCTCACCACCGCCGGCGACCATCGCCCCCACCCTGAACCCTAAGATAGATACTGGGGTACCTCTCCGGCAAGCCCCCTCCTCGCTGCGACTGGTTGTTCCTTAACTCCGGTGAGCCCCCCCACCCCTGAAAATCGACTGACCCGAAAGTCGATTTAGTCGATGAAGTTTAGCTAAATCGGAGCAGCATCGCAAGCAAGAGCGAGAGCAGCAGCGTGAGCAAGAGCAAGAGCAAGAGCAGCAGTGTGAGCAAGAGCAATAGCAATATCAAGAGCATACCAAGTAGGGGACCGAGAGCAAGAGCAGAGCAGCAGTGCGAGCGAGAGCTAAAGCAGCAGCAACTCCTATTGATGTGGACGTCGTCACCGAGGGAGCGACGCCGTGGAGGAAGTGGCTGGCAACGCCGCTGTGGATGGAGCCACGCCGTGTCATACGTCCATTTTGCATCATGCTTTTATATCGATATTTATTGCATTATGGGTTGTTATTACACATTATGTCACAATACTTATGCCTATTCTCTCTTATTTTACAAGGTTTACATGAAGAGGGAGAATGCCGACAGTTGGAATTCTGGGCTGGAAAAGGAGCAAACATTAGAGACATATTCTGCACAACTCCAAAAGTCCTGAAACTCCACGGAAGTCATTTTTGGAAATAATAAAAAATACTGAGCAAAGAAAATACCAGAGGGGGCCCACACCCTGGCCACGAGGGTGGGGGCGCACCCTACCCCCGGGCGTGCCCCCTTGCCTCGGGGGCCCCCTGGCAGGCCTCCGGTGTCCATCTTCTACTACATGAGGTCTTTTACCCTAGAAAAAATCATAAGCAACCTTGCAGGAAGAAACTCCGCCGCCACGAGGCGGAACCAATCTAGGGCTCCGACAGAGCTGTTCTACCGGGGAAACTTCCCTCCTGGAGGGGGAAATCGTCGCCATCGTCATCACGAACGATCCTCTCATCGGGAGGGGGTCAATCTTCATCAACATCTTCACCAGCACCATCTCCTCTCCAACCCTAGTTCATCTCTTGTATCCAGTCTTTGTCCCAAAGCCTCGGATTGGTACCTGTGGGTTGCTAGTAGTGTTGATTACTCCTTGTAGTTGATGCTAGTTGGTTTATTTGGTGGAAGATCATATGTTTAGATCCTATATGCATATTAATACCCCTCTGATTATGAACGTGAATATGTTTTGTGAGTAGTTACGTTTGTTCCTAAGGACATGGGAGAAGTCTTGATATAAGTAGTCATGTGAATTTGGTATTCGTTCGATATTTTGATGAGATGTATGTTGTCTCTCCTCTAGTGGTGTTATGTGAACGTCGACTACATGACACTTCACCATTGTTTGGGCCTAGAGGAAGGCATCGTGAAGTAACAAGTAGATGATGGGTTGCTAGAGTGATAGAAGCTTAAACCCTAGTTTATGCGTTGCTTCGTAAGGGGATGATTTGGATCCATATGTTTCATGCTATGGTTAGGTTTACCTTAATACTTATTTTGTAGTTGCGGATGCTTGCAATAGGGGTTAATCATAATTGGGATGCTTGTCCAAGAAAGGACATCACCCAAGCACTGGTCCACCCACATATCAAATTATCAAAGTACCGAACGCGAATCATATGAGCGTGATGAAAACTAGCTTGACGATAATTCCCATGTGTCCTCGGGAGCGTTTTCCTTCATATAAGAAATTTTCCAGGCTTGTACTTTGCTACAAAAATGATTGGGCCACCTTGGTGCACTTTAATTACACTTTTTACTTGTTACTCGTTACAAATTACCTTATCACAAAACTATCTGTTACCGGTAATTTCAGTGCTTGCAGAGAATACCTTGCTGAAAACCGCTTATCATTTCCTTCTGCTCCTCCTTGGGTTTGATACTCTTACTTATCGAAAGGACTATGATAGATCCCCTATACTTGTGGGTCATCAAGAATCTTTTCTGGCACTGTTGCCGGGGAGTGTAGCGCCTTTGGTAGGTGGAATTTGGTAAGGAAAAATTTATATGGTGTGCTGAAATTTACTGTCACTTGTTACTATGGAAAAAAAATCCTTTGATGGGTTTGTTCAGGGTATCTTCACCCTGTCCGGAACCTCAATTAGCTACCCCTCAACCTACTGAACCTACTGAAAATGTTTACTTCGAAATTCCTTCGGGTATGATAGAGAAACTGCTAGCTAATCCTTTTGCAGGAGATGGAACATTGCATCCCGATTTACACTTAATCTATGTGGATGAAGCTTGTGGATTATTTAAGCTTGCAGGTATGCCCGATGATGTGATCAAGAAGTAGGTCTTCCCTTTATCTTTGAACGGAGAGGCATTGACATGGTATAGGCTACGTGTTGATATGGGATCATGGGACTACAAGCGATTGAAATTGGAATTTCATCAGAAGTTTTATCCTATGCATCTTGTTCATCGTGATCGTAATTATACATAAAAATTTTGGCCTCGCGAAGGAGAAAGCATCGCACAAGCTTGGGGAGGCTTAAGTCAATGTTATATTCATGCCCCAATCATGATCTCTCAAGAGAAATGATTATTCAAAAAAATTATGCTCAGCTTTCTTACAACAATCGCTCCATGCTCGATACTTCTTGTACTGGTTCTTTTATGATGAAGACTATTGAACTCAAATGGGATTTATTGGAAAGAATTAAATGCAACTCTAAAGATTGGGACCTCGACGAAGGTAAGGAGTCAGGTATAACACCTAAGTTTGATTGTGTTAAATCTTTTATGGATACTGATGTTTTCCGTAAGTTTAGCACTAAATATGGACTTGACTCTGAGATAGTAGCTTCTTTCTGTGAATCTTTTGCCACTCATGTTGATCTCCCTAAGGGGAAGTGGTTTAAATATAATCCTCTCATTGAAGTAAAAGTAGTTGCACCTATTAAATTTGAAGAAAAGACTATCACTTATAACGATCCTATTGTTCCTTCTGCTTATGTTGAGAAACCACCTTTCCCTATTAGAATGAAGGATCATGCTAAAGCTTCAACCGTAGTCAATAAAAGTAATATTAGGACACACAAACCTCCTGAGAAAGTTAAAGTTGAACCTAATGTTGCTATGGTTAAAGATCTCTTGGCTGATAATATTGATGGGCATGTTATTTACTTCTATGATGAGACTGCTAGAATCGCTAAACCTGATGCTAAAATAAACATAGACCTGTTGTAGGCATGCCTGTTATTTCTGTTAAAATAGGGGATCATTGTTATCATGGCTTACATGATATGGGTTATAGTGCTAGTGCTATACCTCATTCTTTATATCAAGAAATTATGCATGATATTGCACCTGCTGAGATAGAAGATACCGATGTTACCATTAAGCTTGCCAATAGAGATACTATCTCACCGATAGGGATTGTTAGAGATGTTGAAGTCTTGTGTGGGAAAGTTAAATATCCTGCTTATTTTCTTGTTCTTGGTTCCCCACAAGATAGCTTCTGTCCCATTATATTTGGTAGACCCTTCTTGAATACTGTCAATGCTAGGATAGACTGCGAAAAGGATGTTATTACTATTGGTTTGGATAATATGTCTCATGAGTTTAATTTTTCTAAATTTCGTAGACAACCCCATGATGAGGAATTGCCTATTAAGGATGAAATTATTGGTATTGCTTCTATTGTTGTGCCTCCTAATGATCCTTTATGAATGAAAGAAGGGAAATAGATGAAGTATTCTTTAAACATGGATCTATTCTGAAACACAACTTGCCTGTTGAAATCCTAGGGGATCCTCCTCCTCCCAAGGGTGATCCCGTGTTTGAGCTTAAACCACTACCTGATACTCTTAAATATGCTTATCTTGATGAAAAGAAGATATATCCTGTTATTATTAGTGCTAACCTTTCAGAGAAGGAGGAAGAAAAATTATTGAAAACTCTGAAGAAGCACCATGCTGCTATTGGATATACTCTTGATGATCTTAAGGGCATTAGTCCCACTCTATGTCAACACAAAATAAATTTGGAAAAAGATGCCAAACCGGTTATTGATCACCAACCACGGCTGAATCCTAAGATGAAAGAAGTGGTAAGAAAGGAAATATTAAAGCTCCTTGAGGCAGGTATAATTTATCCCGTTGTTGATAGTCAGTGGGTAAGTCATGTCCATTATGTCCCTAAGAAGGGAGGTATTACTGTCGTTCCTAATGATAAAGATGAATTGATCCCACAAAGAATTATGACATGTTATAGGATGGTAATTGATTTCCGCAAACTAAATAAAGCTACTAAAAAAGATCATTACTCTTTGCCATTCATTGATCAAATGCTAGAAAAATTATCCAAACATACACATTTTTGCTTTCTAGATGGTTACTCTGGCTTCTCTCAAATACCTGTGTCAACTGATGATCAAGCAAAGACCACTTTTACTTGCCCTTTTGATACTTTTGCTTATAGACGTATGCCTTTTGGTTTATGTAATGCACCTGCTACCTTTCAAAGATGCATGATGGCCATATTCTCTGACTTTTGTGAAAAGATTTGTGAGGTTTTCATGGATGATTTCTCCCTTTATGGATCCTCTTTTGATGATTGCTTGAGCAACCTTGATCGAGTTTTGCAGAGATGCGAATAAACTAACCTTGTCTTGAATTGGGAGAAATGCCACTTTATGGTTAATGAAGGCATTGTCTTGGGACATAAAAATTCTGAAAGAGGTATTGAAGTTGATAAAGCTAAAGTTGATGTTATTGAAAAGATGTCGTGTCCTAAGGAAATCAAAGGTATTAGAAATTTTCTAGGTCATGCCGGTTTTTATAGGAGGTTCATTAAGGACTTCTCAAAAATTTCCCGGCCTCTGACTAATCTCTTACAAAAAGATATTCCTTTTGTCTTTGATGATGATTGTGTAGAGGCATTTGAAATACTTAAGAAAGCTTTGATTTCCGCACCTATTGTTCAGCCTCGTGATTGGAATTTACCCTTTGAAATTATGTGTGATGCTAGTGATTATGCTGTAGGTGCTGTTCTAGGGCAAAGAGTTGATAACAAACTAAATGTTATTCAATATGCTAGTAAAACTCTAGACAATGCCCAGAGAAATTATGCTACTACCAAAAAGAATTTTTAGCAGTTGTTTTTGCTTGTGATAAGTTCATATCTTATATTGTTGATTCTAAAGTAACTATTCACACTGATCATGCTGCTATTAAATACCTCATGGAAAAGAAAGATGCTAAGCCTAGACTTATTAGATGGGTTCTCTTGCTACAAGAATTTGATTTGCATATTATTGACAGAAAGGGAGCTGAGAACCCCGTTGGAGACAACTTGTCTACGTTAGAAAATGTTCTTGATGACCCACTACCTATTGATGATATCTTTCCTGATGAATAATTAGCTGTCATAAATGCTTCTCGTACTGCTCCATGGTATGTTGATTATGCTAATTACATTGTTGCTAAATTTATACCACCTAGTTTCACATACCAGCAAAAGAAAAAGTGTTTCTATGATTTGAGACATTATTTCTGGGATGACCCACACCTTTATAAGAAGGAGTAGATGGTGTTATTAGACATTGTATACCTGAGCATGAACAGGAACAGATCCTACGCAAGTGTCACTCCGAAGCTTATGGAGGACACCACGCTGGAGATAGAACTGCACATAAGGTATTGCAATCCGGTTTTTATTGGCCTACTCTCTTCAAAGATGCCCGTAAGTTTGTCTTATCTTGTGATGAATGTCAAAGAATTGGTAATATTAGCAGATGTCAAGAAATGCCTATGAATTATTCACTTGTCATTGAACCATTTGATGTTTGGGGCTTTGATTATATGGGACCGTTTCCTTCCTCTAATGGATATACACATATTTTAGTTGCTGTTGATTACGTTACTAAGTGGGTAGAAGCTATTCCAACTAGTAGTGCTGATCATAACACCTCTATTAAGATGCTTAAAGAAGTTAGTTTTCCGAGGTTTAGAGTCCCTAGATATTTAATGACTGACGGTGGTTCACATTTTATTCATGGTGCTTTTCGTAAAATGCTTGCTATGTATGACGTTAATCATAGAATTGCATCCCCTTATCACCCACAGTCTAGTGGTCAAGTAGAATTGAGTAATAAAGAGCTCAAATTAATTTTGCAAAAGACTGTTAATAGATCTAGAAAGAATTGTTCTAAGAAACTTGATGATGCATTATGGGCCTATAGAACTGCATATAAAAATCCTATGAGTATGTCTCCGTATAAGATGGTTTATGGAAAAGCATGTCACTTACCTCTTGATCTAGAACATAAGGCATATTGGGCCATTAAAGAGCTTAACTATGATTTCAAACTTGCTGGTGAGAAGAGGTTATTTGACACTAGCTCACTTGATGAATGGAGAACCCAAGCCTATGAAAATGCCAAATTGTTTAAGGAAAAGGTTAAAAGATGGCATGACAAAAGGATACAAAAGCGTGAGTTTAATATAGGTGATTATGTGTTGCTATACAACTCTTGTTTAAGATTTTTTGCAGGAAAACTTCTCTCTAAATGGGAAGATCCTTACGTTATCGAGGAGGTCTATCGTTCCGGTGCCATAAAAATCAACAACTTTGAAGGCACAAATCCGAAGGTGGTTAACGATCAAAGGATCAAACATTACATCTCAGGTAATCCCATAAATATTGAAACCAATATTATTGAAACCGTAACCCCGGAGGAATACATAAGAGACACTTTCCAAAACGTTTCAGACTCCGAAAAGGAATAGGTATGTGGTACGGTAAGTAAACTGACTCCAAAACAGTTCTAATGGCAATTTTTCTTTTTTTTGGAATATTTAAGAAAATAGGAAAATAAGAAGTAGTCTGGGAAGGACACTAGGCTTCCACGAGGGTGGAGGGCACGCCCTACCCCCTGGGCGCGCCCCCCTTTCTCGTGGGCACCTCGTGCGCTCTCTGGACTCCGCTTTGTTGCACGATACTTCTTTTAGTCGGTAAAAATTCATTATATAATCTCTTGAAGGTTTTGACCACCGTACCACGCAAATATCCTCTGTTTTGTGTCGCAGATTAGAGCAAGTTGTCTTCTCAAGAGTCCGTCGGGGAGAGTCGGTGTCTCATCCGACACCAGGTCCAGGGGAAAACAGCGATGCCTATCACTTTGGGCCCTCAACGGAGGAAGAGATGGAAGCTGACTTGAAAAGGATAGATGCCATGGAGGAGGATCAAGAAGTTACTTCTCGTTTCTGGGCAGGATTCACGATGGGGGAACTACAGAGCTCAGCTATCCCAAACTCGGTTATCCCCTCCAATGTTAAATTTCTCTCTTATGAAAATATGAAAAGGAGTGTTACTTGTTCTCCCGCAGCTATGTAGCATCCATGGGTGCAAGGAGCTTTAAACGCCACGGGTAAGCTCCGTAAGGAAATAATGGATCTTAAGTGGCAAGTCAACAAGCTCGAGGAGGAGAATCATATCCTGAGGGGTATCATAGCCAAGAATATCACATCACCACCTCCGAAGAAAGATACATAATCACATGGGTATGGGCACTCCCCTTGGCAACTGCCAAGCTTGGGGGAGGTGCCCCGGTATCGTATCACCATCACACTCCTATCTTTATCGTTTTCTTAGTTCAATCCTTTTGGTAATATCTTGATCTAGTAGAATAAAGTTTTTGTATGATTTAGTTTTGAGTTTTGCCTTATGATCCCTCTATGTAATCGAGTCCGTGAGCTATAATAAAGATTAGTGTTGAGTCAAGGGCTTTGGTTATCTTGCGATGATCTTGAGGGAATAAAAAAAAGAGAAAGGAAAAAAATTAATTAAAGAGATCATTTTGATCTTATGGAGAGTAATGACTTCACATATAAAGAGTATGATGATTAAAAGTTGTTGAGAGTTGACAAACATAATTTTGGTCATCATTGCAATTAATAGGAAGTAATAAAGAAAGAGAGGTTCTACACATAAATATACTATCTTGGACATCTTTTATGATTGTGAGCACTCATTAAAGTATGACATGCTAAAGAGTTGATGTTGGACAAGGAAGACAACATAATGGGTTATGTTTTCTTATATTCGAAATAAAGTATATTGTCATGGATCATCCAACATATTGAGCTTGCTTTTCTCCCTCATGCTAGCCAATTTTTTGCACCAAGTAGAGATACTACTTGTGCTTCCAAAATACCCTTAAACCCAGTTTTGCCATGAGAGTCCACCATATCTACCTATGGATTGAGTAAGATCCTTCAAGTAAGTTGCCATCGATGCAAGCAATAAAAATTGCTCTCTAAATATGTATGATTTATTAGTGTGGAGAAAATAAGCTTTATACGATATTGTGATGTGGAAGAAATAAAAGCGACAGACTGCATAATAAAGGTCCATATCACAACTGGCAATATAAAGTGATGTTCTTTTGCATTAATATTTCGTGCATCCAACCATGAAAGCGCATGACAACCTCTGCTTCCCTCTGTGAAGGGCCTATCTTTTACTTTTGTCTTATTCCTTATGCAAGAGTCATGGTGATCTTCACCTTTCCTTTTTACATTTTATCCTTTGGCAAGCACATTATGTTGGAAAGATCCTGATATATAGATATAAGTTAGTATGAGCTATTACTGTTGACATTACCCTTGAGGTAAAAGGTTGGGAGGCGAAACTATAAGCCCTTATCTTTCTCTGTGTCCGATTAAAACTCCGTAACCACAAGTATTGCATGAGTGTTAGCAATTGTGAAAGACTAAATGATAGTTGAGTATGTGGACTTGCTGAAAAGCTCTTATATTGACTCTTTCCGATGTTATGATAAATTGCAATTGTTTCAATGACTGATATTATAGTTTATTGGTTCTCAATGAAGTTTCTGATTCATACTTTGCATCGTGAATAGATTATTACCTGAGCATAAGAAATCATATGACAATATCCATATATGTTGCTGTTATAAGAATGATCATGATGCCCTCATGTCTGTATTTTATTTTATTGACACCTCTGTCTCTGAACATGTGGACATATTTATCGTTATCAGCTTCCGCATAAGGACAAGCGAGGTCTAAGCTTGGGGGAGTTGATACGTCCATTTTGCATCATGCTTTTATATCGATATCTATTGCATCATGGGATGTTATTACACATTATGTCACAATACTGATGCCTATTCTCTCTTATTTTACAAGGTTTACATGAAGAGGGATAATGCTGGCAATTTGGAATTCAGGCTGGAAAAGGAGCAAATATTAGAGACCTATTCGCACAACTCCAAAAGTCCTGAAACTCCACGGAAGTCATTTTTGGAAATAATAAAAAATACTGAGCGAAGAAAATACCAGAGGGGGCCCACACCCTGGCCATGAGGGTGGGGCGCGCCCTACCCCCCTGGGTGCGCCCCCTGCCTCGTGGGCCCCCTGGCAGGCCTCCGGTGTCCATCTTCTGCTATATGAGGTCTTTTACCCTGGAAAAAATCATAATCAACCTTGCTGGAAGAAACTCCGCCGCCACGAGGCGGAACCTTGGCGGAACCAATCTAGGGCTCCGGCAGAGCTGTTCTGCCGGGGAAACTTCCCTCCAGGAGGGGGAAATCTGTCGGGGATCGTAGCAGAAATTTAAAATTTTCTACGCATCACCAAGATCAATCTATGGAGTAATCTAGCAATGAGGGGAAGGGGAGTGCATCTACATACCCTTGTAGATCGCTAAGCGGAAGCGTTTCAAGAACGCGGATCAGGTAGTCGTACTCGTGGCGATTCAGATCGCGGTCTATTCCGATCTAAGCGCCGAACAACGGCGCCTCCGCGTTCAACACACGTGCAGCCCGGTGACGTCTCCCATGCCTTGATCCAGCAAGGAGAGAGGGAGAGGTTGGGGAAGATTCCGTCCAGCAGCAGCACGACGGCGTGGTGGTGGTGGAGGAGCGCGGTACTCAAGCAGGGCTTCGCCAAGAACTTCGAGAGACGAGGAGGGAGAGAGGTAGGGCTGCGCCTTGGGAGAGAGAGACTCGTGTGTTGGGCAGCCCCAAAACCTCCACTATATATAGGGGCAAGGGGAGGAGGCTCCTAGGGTTTCCCCTGGGGGGCGGCGGCCAGGGCAGATGGGATCTCCCCTTGGGTGACTTGGCCCCAAGCCGGAGGTGGGAACCCTAGATGGGCGCCCAAACCCCGGGTCACGTGGGATTAGGTGAGGGGGCGACAGCCCCTTAGTGGGCTGGTTTGCCCCTTCCCTTGGCCCATGAAGCCCCCAACACTTGCCGGGCTCCCGAAATACCTTTCGGTCATGCCGGTCATCACCCGGTACCTCCGGAACACTTCCGGACTCCAAAACCCTTCATCCAATATATCAATCTTCACTTCCAGACCATTCCAGAACTCCTAGTGACGTCCGGGATCTCATCCGGGACTCCGAACAACATTTGGTAACCGTGTACATACTTTCCCTACAACCCTAGAGTCATCGAACCTTAAGTGTGTAGACCCTACGGGCTCGGGAATCATGCAAACATGACCGAGACATCTCTCTGGTCAATAACCAACAACGGGATCTGGATACCCATGTTGACTCCCACATGTTCCATGATGATCTCATCGGATGAACCACGATGTCAAGGACTCAATCAATCCCGTATACAATTCCCTTTGTCTACTGGTATGGTACTTGCCCGAGATTCGATCGTCGGTATCCCGATACCTTGTTCAATCTCGTTACCGGCAAGTCTCTTTACTCGTTCCGTAACACATCATCCCGTGATCAACTCCTTGGTCACATTGTGCACATTATGATGATGTCCTACCGAGTGGGCCCAGAGATACCTCTCCGTTACACGGAGTGACAAATTCCAGTCTCGATTCGCGCCAACCCAACAGACACTTTCGGAGATACCCGTAGTGCACCTTTATAGCCACCCAGATATGTTGTGACGTTTGTTACACCCAAAGAATTTCTACGGTATCTGAGAGTTGCACAATCTCATGGTCTAAGGAAATAATACTTGACATTAGAAAAGCTTTAGCATACGAACTAAACGATCTTGTGCTAGGCTTAGGATTGGGTCTTGTCAATCACATGATTCTCCTAATGATGTGATCCCGTTATCAATGACATCCAATGTCCATGGTCAGGAAACCGTGACCATCTTTTGATCAACGAGCTAGTCAACTAGAGGCTTACTAGGGACATGGTGTTTGTCTATGTATCCACACATGTATCTGAGTTTCCTATCAATACAATTCTAGGATGGATAATAAAAAATTATCATGAACAAAGAAATATAATAATAACCAATTTATTATTGCCTCTAGGGCATATTTCCAACAGTCTCCCACTTGCACTAGAGTCAATAATCTAGTTCACATCACCATGTGATTAACACTCACAGGTCACATCGCCATGTGACTAACATCCAAAGAGTTTACTAGAGTCAACAATCTAGTTCACATCACTATGTGATTAACACTCAATGAGTTCTGGGTTTGATCATATTATGCTGGTGAGAGAGGTTGTAGTCAACGGGTCTGCAACATTCAGATCCCTATGTATTTTGCAAAACTTTATGTCATATCGTAGATGCTGCTACCACGTTCCACTTGGAGCTATTCCAAATTGTTGCTCCATTATACGTATCCGGTATCTCTACTCAGAGCTATCCGGATAGGTGTTAAGCTTGCATCGACGTAACTCTTTACGTCGAACTCTTTATCACCTCCATAACCGAAAAACATTTCCTTATTCCTCTAAGGATAATTTTGACCGCTATCTAGTGATCCACTCCTGGATCACCTTTGTACCCTCTTGCCAGACATGTGGCAAGGCACACATCAGGTGCGGTACTCTGCATGGCATACCGTATAGAGCCTATGACAAAAGCATAGGGGACGACCTTCGTCCTTCCTCTTTCTTCTGCCGTGGTCAAGCTTTGAGTCTCACTCAACTTCACACCTTACAACTCAGGTAAGATTCCCTTCTTTGACTGATCTATTTTGAACTCCTTCAAAATCATGTCAAGGTGTGCATTCTTTGAAAGTATCATCATGCGTCTTGATCTATCTCTATAGATCTTGATGCCCAATATGTAAGCAACTTTATCCAGGTCTTCCTTTGAAAATCACTCTTAAAAAACATTTATGCTTTCCAGAAATTCTACATTATTTTGGATCAACAATACGTCATCCACATATACTTATCAGAAATGTTGTAGTGCTCCCACTCACTTTCTTGTAAATACAAGTTTCTAGCAAACATTGTATAAACCTAAAAGCTTTGATCACTCCATCAAAGCTTATATTCCGACTCCGAGATGCTTGCTCTAGTCCATAGAAGGATTGCTGGAGCCAAGATACCTTTTTAGCATCCTTAGGATTGACAAAACCTTTTATTGTATCACATACAACTTTTTCTTACGAAAACTGGTAAGAAAACTTGTTTTGACATCCATCTGTCAGATTTCATAATCGAAAAATACATCTAATGCTAACATGATTTCGACGGACTTAAACATCGCTACGGGTGAGAAAATCTCATCGTAGTCAACTCCTTGAACTTGTGAAAAAACTCTTTGCCACAAGTCGAGCTTCATAGGCGGTAACTTTACCGTCCACGTCCGTCTTCTTCTTAAAGATCCATTTATCTCAATGGCTTGCCGATCATCGGGCAAGTCCACCAAAGTCCATGCTTTGTTCTGATACATGGATCCTATCTCGGATTTCATGGCTTCTAACCATTTGTCGGAATATGGGCCCACCATCGCTTCTCCATAGCTCGTAGGTTCATTGTTGTCCAACATGATATCTAAGACAGGATCACCATACCACTCAGGAGTAGTACATATCCTTGTCGACCTACGAGGTTTGATAGCAACTTGATCCGAAGCTTCATGATCACTATCATTCACTTCCTCTTCAACCGATGTAGGCGCCACAGAAACATCTTTCTATGTTGCACCACTTTCCGGTTGAAGTAGAGGTTCAACAACCTTATCAAGTTCTATCTTCCTCCCACTCAATTCTTTCAAGAGAAACTCCTTCTCGAGAAAGGACCCGTTCTTTAGCGACAAACACTTTGCCCTCGGATCTAAGACAGAAGGTATACCCAACTATTACCTTTGGGTATCCTATGAAGATGTATTTGTCCGCTTTGGGTTCGAGCTTTTCGGCTGAAGCCTTAAGCATCGCAGCACCAAATATTAAGAAACGGCAACTTTGGTTTCTTGCCAAACCAATGTTCATACACGTCATCTCAACGGACTTAGATGGTGCCCTATCTAAAGTGAATGCAGCTATCTCTAATGCATAACCTCAAAATGATAGCAGTAGATCGGTAAGGGACATCATAAATCGCACCATATCTCATAATGTTCGATTACGACGTCCGGACACGCCATTACGTTGTGGTGTTCCAGGTGGTGTCAACTGTGAAACAATTTCACAATGTGTTAAGTAATTGCCAAACTCATAACTCAGAAATTCTCCATTGATCAGATCGTAGGAATTTGATCCTCTTGTTATGATGGTTCTTAACTTCACTTTGAAATTGCTTGAACTTTTCAAACGTTTCAGACTTGTGCTTCATTAAGTAAATATACCCATATCTACTCAAATCGTCAGTGAAGATGTGAAAATAGCGATGTCCACCGCACGCCTCAATTCTTATTGGATCACACACATCAGCATGTACGATTTCCAACAAGTCACTTGCCCGTTTCATTGTACCTGAAAACGGGGTCTTAGTCATCCTACCCATGAGGCATGGCTCGCATGTGTCAAGCGATTCAAAATCAAGTGACTCCAAACATCCATCGACATGGAGTTTCTTCATGCATCTTACGCCAATATGACCTAAGCGGCAATGCCACATGAAAGTGGTACTATCATTATAAACTCTACATCTTTTGGCGTGAACATGTGTATTACCACGACCGAGATTCAATGAACCATTCACATAGGGTGCATGACCATGAAAGGTATTATTCATGTAAATAGAATAACCATTATTCTCTAACTTAAATGAATAACCGTATTGCAATGAACATGATCTAATCATATTAATGCTCAACGTAGACACCTGATAACATTTATCTAGGTTCAATACTAATCCCGAAGGGAGATGGAGCGCGCGATGGTGATCTCATCAACTTTGGAAACACTTCCAACACACATCGTCACCTCGCCCTTAGCCAGTCTCTGTTTAGTCCGTAGCTTTTGCTTCAAGTCACCAATAATAGCAATTGAACTGGTATCCAATACCTAGGTGCTACCAGGAGTACTAGTAAGGTACACATTAATAACACGTATGTACTTTGTTGAAGTCGCCAGCCTTCTTATCTACCATGCATTTGGGGTAGTTCCGCTACCAGTGACCGTTCCCCTTACAATAGAAGCACTTAGTCTCGGGTTTGGGTTCAACCTTGGGTTCCTTCACTGGAGCGGCAACCGGTTTGCCATTCATGAAGTTTCCCTTCTAGCCCTTGCCCTTCTTGAAAACCAGTGGTCTTGTTAAACCATCAACACTTGATGATCCTTCTTGATTTCTACTTTTTGCGGTCTTAAGCACCGCGAATAGCTTCGGGATCATCTCCATCCCTTGCATGTCATAGTTCATCACGAAGATCTAGTAGCTTAGTGATAGTGACTAGAGAACTCTATCAATCACTATCTTATCTGGAAGTTTAACTCCCACTTGATTTAAGTGATTGTAGCACCCAGACATTCTGAGCACATGCTCACTAGCTGAGCTATTCTCCTCCATCTTGTAGGCAAAGAACTTGTCAGAGGTCTCATACCTCTCAACACGGGCATGAGCCTGA
The DNA here is from genome assembly GCA_021605205.1 of Aegilops longissima. Taxonomy (NCBI): domain Eukaryota; kingdom Viridiplantae; phylum Streptophyta; class Magnoliopsida; order Poales; family Poaceae; genus Aegilops; species Aegilops longissima. The sequence goes on from CM038677.1 coordinate 333,919,041, forward strand.
AATCCCAATTTCAGCTCTTGGAACATCTCATATGTTCTATGGCGTTCAAAACGTCATTGGAATCCCGATTCTAAGCCGTAAAGTATGGTTCACGTAACTATCAAGTAGTCATCAGGACATATCTGTCAGATGTTCATAACATCCATGCATTTACGCTGGAGGGTTGGCACACCGAGCGGTGCATCAAAGACATAAGCCTTCGTAGCGGTGAGGACACTCCTCGTGAAACGGACCTAGTCCGCATCATTTCTTACAATATCTTTCAACTTAATCTTCTCTAGGAACGATTGAAACAGGAGCTACAACGTGAGCTATTGATCTACAACCTTTTGCAAAGACAACTTAGACTATTGTTCATGATAAATAAGTTCATCTAATCAAATTATATAATGAACTCCCACTCGATAGACATCCCTCTAGTCATCTAAGTGATACATGATCCGAAAGTCAACTAGGCCGTGTCCGATCATCATGTGAGACGGACTAGTCATCATCGGTGAACATCTTCATGTTGATCGATCTTCTATCGACTCATGTTCGACCTTTCGGTCTTCCGTGTTCCGAGGCCATGTGCGTACATGCTAGGCTCGTCAAGTCAACCTAAGTGTATTGCGTGTGTAAATCTGGCTTACACCCGTTGTATGCGAACGTTAGAACCTATCACACCCGATCATCACGTGGTGCTTCGGAACAACGGACCTTAGCAACGGTGCATAGTTAGGGGGAACACTTTCTTGAAATTATTGCGAGGGATCATCTTATTTAAGCTACCGTCGTTCTAAGCAAATAAGATGTAAAACATGATAAACATCACATGAAATCAAATAGTGACATGATATGGCCAATATCATTTTGCTCCTTTTGATCTCCATCTTCGGGGCGCCATGATCATCATCGTCACCGGCATGACACCATGATCTCCATCATCATGATCTCCATCATCGTGTCTTCATGAACTTGTCTCGTCAACTATTACTTCTACTACTATGGCTAACAGTTTAGCAATAGAGTAAAGTAATTACATGAAATTTATGTTGACACGCAGGTCATAAATAAAGTAAGACAACTCCTATGGCTCCTGCCGGTTGTCATACTCATCGACATGCAAGTCATGATTCCTATTACAAGAACATGATCAATCTCATACATCACATATATCATTCATCACATCCTTTTGGCCATATCACATCACACGGCATATGCTGCAAAACCAAGTTAGACGTCCTCTAATTGTTGTTGCAAATTTTACGTGGCTGCTATAGGTTTCTTAGCAATAACGTTTCTTACCTACGCCAAAACCACAACGTGATATGCCAATTTCTATTTAAACTTCATACGGACCCTTTTCATTGAATCCGATCCGACTAAAGTGGGAGAGACAGACACCCGCTAGCCACCTTATGCAACTAGTGCATGTCAGTCGGTGGAACCTGTCTCACGTAAGTGTACGTGTGAGGTCGGTCCGGGCCGCTTCATCCCACGATGCCGCCGAATCAATATAAGACTAGTAACGGCAAGTAAATTGAAAAAATCGACGCCCACAACTACTTTGTGTTCTACTCGTGCATAGAAACTACGCATAGACCTAGCTCATGATGCCACTGTTGGGGATCGTAGCAGAAATTTAAAATTTTCTACCCATCACCAAGATCAATCTATGGAGTAATCTAGCAACGAGGGGAAGGGGAGTGCATCTACATACCCTTGTAGATCGCTAAGCGGAAGCATTGCAAGAACGCGAATGAGGTAGTCGTACTCGTGGCGATTCAGATCGCGGTCGATTCCGATCTAAGCGCCGAACAACGGCGCCTCTGCGTTCAACACACGTGCAGCCCGGTGACGTCTCCCATGCCTTGATCCAGCAAGGAGAGAGGGAGAGGTTGGGGAAGACTCCATCCAGCAGCAGCACGACGGCGTGGTGGTGGAGGAGGAGCGCGGTACTCAAGCAGGGCTTCGCCAAGCACTACGAGAGACGAGGAGGGAGAGAGAGGTAGGGCTGCTCCTTGGGAGAGAGAGACTCATGTGTTTGGCAGCCCCAAAACCTCCACTATATATAGGGGCAAGGGGGAGGGGAGGTGCCCTAGGGTATCCCCTAGGGGGGGGGGCGGCCAGGGCAGATGGGATCTCCCCCTTGGGTGACTTGGCCCCCAAGCCAGGAGGTGGGAACCCTAGATGGGGCGCCCCAAACCCCCTGGTCACGTGGGATTAGGTGAGGGGGGCTCACAGCCCCTTAGTGGGCTGGTTTGCCCCCTTCCCTTGGCCCATGAAGCCCTCCAACACTTGCCGGGGCTCCCGAAATACCTTTCGGTCATGCTGGTCATCACCCGGTACCTCCGGAACACTTCCTGACTCCAAAACCCTTGGTCCAATATATCAATCTTCACTTACGGACCATTCCGGAACTCCTAGTGACGTCCGGTATCTCATCCGGGACTCCGAACAACATTCGGTGACCACGTACATACTTTCCCTATAACCCTAGCGTCATTGAACCTTAAGTGTGTAGACCCTATGGGCTCGGGAATCATGCAGACATGACCGAGACATCTCTCTTGTCAATAACCAACAGCGGGATCTGGATACCCATATTGGCTCCCACATGTTCCACGATGATCTCATCGGATGAACCACGATGTCAAGGATCCAATCAATCCCGTATACAATTCCCTTTGTCTACTGGTATGGTACTTGCCCGAGATTCGATCGTCGGTATCCCGATACCTTGTTCAATCTCGTTACCGGCAAGTCTCTTTACTCGTTCCATAACACATCATCCCGTGATCAACTCCTTGGTCACATTGTGCACATTATGATGATGTCCTACCGAGTGAGCCCAGAGATACCTCTCTGTTACACGGAGTGACAAATTCCAGTCTCGATTCGTGCCAACCCAACAGACACTTTCGGAGATACCCGTAGTGCACCTTTATAGCCACCCAGTTACGTTGTGATGTTTGGTACACCCAAAGCATTCCTACGGTATCCGGGAGTTGCACAATCTCATGGTCTAAGGAAATGATACTTGACATTACAAAAGCTTTAGCATACGAACTACACGATCTTGTGCTAGGCTTAGGATTGGGTCTTGTCCATCACATCATTCTCCTAATGATGTGATCCCGTTATCAATGACATCCAATGTCCATGGTCAGGAAACCGTGACCATCTGTTGATCAACGAGCTAGTCAACTAGAGGCTACTAGGGACACGGTGTTTGTCTATGTATCGACACATGTATCTGAGTTTCCTATGAATACAATTCTAGCATGGATAATAAACAATTATCATGAACAAAGAAATATAATAATAACCAATTTATTATTGCCTCTAGGGCATATTTCCAACAAAATCATCACCATCGTCATCACCAACGATCCTCTCATCGGGAGGGGATCAATCTTCATCAACATCTTCACCAGCACCATCTCCTCTCCAACCCTAGTTCATCTCTTGTATCCAATCTTTGTCGCAAAGCCTCAGATTGGTACCTGTGGGTTGCTAGTAGTGTTGATTACTCCTTGTAGTTGATGCTAGTTGGTTTATTTGGTGGAAGATCATATGTTCAGATCCTATATGGATACCCCTCTGATTATGAACATGAATATGCTTTGTGAGTAGTTACGTTTGTTCCTGAGGACATGGGTGAAGTCTTGCTATAAGTAGTCATGTGAATTTGGTATTCGTTCGATATTTTGATGAGATGTATGTTGTCTCTCCTCTAGTGGTGTTATGTGAAAGTCGACTACATGACACTTCACCATTGTTTAGGCCTAGAGGAAGGCATTGGGAAGTAATAAGTAGATGATGGGTTGCTAGAGTGACAGAAGCTTAAACCCTAGTTTATGCGTTGCTTCGTAAGGGGCTGATTTGGATCCATATGTTTCATGCTATGGTTAGGTTTACCTTAATACTTATTTTGTAGTTGCGGATGCTTGCAATAGGGGTTAATCATACGTGGGATGCTTGTCCAAGAAAGGACAACACCCAAGCACCGGTCCACCCACATACCAAATTATCAAAGTACCGAACGCGAATCATATGAGCGTGATGAAAACCAGCTTGACGATAATTCCCATGTGTCCTCGGGAGCGTTTTCCTTCATGTAAGAAATTGTCCAGGCTTGTCATTTGCTACAAAAAGGATTGGGCCACCTTGCTGCACTTTATCTACACTTGTTACTTGTTACTCGTTACAAATTACCTTATCACAAAACTATCTGTTACCGATAATTTCAGTGCTTGCAGAGAATACCTTGCTGAAAACTGCTTATCATTTCCTTCTGCTCCTTGTTGGGTTCGACACTCTTACTTATCGAAAGGACTACGATAGATCCCCTATACCTGTGGGTCATCACCGTGTCGGCTCGGGACCGAGCGCCGACAGCACCGTGAGATGGAATCAAGAAGAAAATGCGGCGATTAGTGTACAACCTCTTTGGTGGCGCCGATTAGGCCTCAGCTTCATCTGAGGAATCGATGATGATGATGCTCTTTCGATGGTGCAGGTGAAGACGGCGGTGTGGGAATGGAGGTGGCGTAAAAGACGAGGGGAACGTCGGGGCAGCTCCTTGGAGGTGGTGGATGGGGTGGCTGAACCGGCGGGACGACGAGATCGACGACGGATCCTCATCCGGTACGATGGATGAGGGACGTCGAGGTGTTGCTGTGGATGACGTCGTCGGGGAAGAGGCTTCGGCTGGGTGGCGGATGGAGGAGGGTGTGGGGCTTCGCGGGTTTTCCCGGCCTCGGTATATGAATGGGTGGGCGGATGGGATGGGAGTGGGGAACCATGGCTTAGGGATGCAGTTTTCTGAAATGTGGGGTAAGTTACGAAATTATCCCCACCGATTTGAGCTAGGCGGATCTTTCGGTTCAGGGGTATCACAGGCATTTCGCGTGTCGAGATTTCACAAGAGGTGGGAGTTTTCGCGCGCGTTGTAATTTTGGAATAGCAAGGCGCGGGGTTAGATGGAGGTAGTTGTCGAGCACAACGAGACAAAGATATATCTTAAATATTTCGGGGTAACAAGGCGCGGGTTGAAATTTCCGGACAAGCCCTACGTGTACTGTACCAAATCAATTCGCACTTCCGTCGACGAAAAAATAAAAAGAAATCAATTCGCAGCACACAAGAGAGTCTAGTCCCGTGTACTGTACCAAATCAATTCTCACTCAAATGTCATTCAAAACTTTGAATTCATGTTATGTTCAATTAAAATATTTCGCTACGTGTATAATGCATGCAACCTGCTACTCAAATGAACGTTTTAGTGCATTCCAAACGTATATACTACTGCTTCAATATGAACTAAATCTGAATTCGTTTCTCTATTTGAATAAGATCTACAATGATGATTGTTGTGAAGTCAAACCATTTGAATTCATTTCTCTATTTTAATAAGATCTACAATCATCATTATTGTCAAGTTAAACCATCGTTTGTGTATTACCTTCATAGCACACAACATGATTACTCTCGAGTTAGCTATGAACTATGTGTACTATATGAACTCGAGCTCGATTTTTTGAATCCACTTTATGTTGATTTCAAATCACAGTACATTTCAAGCTCTAGCTAGATCTTCATAATCTAAACCATGTCTCATATGTATAATGTGTTTATCAGATAATGTATGGTGCCCCGCCCCCTAGGTCTACAAGTATTTAGATGTGAGTTGCAAACACCACACATTACCACAAATTCAAATAAAATGTGAGATTGTTCGATATATAGTATTGTTTAGATTGTTCGATATTTAGTTGTAAGCTGCAAACGCCACACATTATCACAAATTCAAATAAAATGTGAGATTGTTCGATATATAGTATGGTTTAGATTGTTCGACATTTAGCTGTGAGTTGCAAACGCCATGCATTATCACATTATGGTATAACATGTGCAAAACCACAACACGCCAGATCACCGCTTATATTCATGCATGCATATATTTATAACACTATGATCTCCTATTCAAATATATGAATCCACTTTCATATCAAATTATGATCTTTGTTAGTCTCTTACACCCACACAATCCTCTAACCTTTGTAGCTAGCACTAACTTTCTCTCGTGCATGCACACGCCTCCTCGCCTCCCCTCCCTCAAAGATTCTATCCATCGCGCACATTCATTTTTTTCTTTAGGTCGTTCTCCCACAGTCTCCACAACTCCTTTTTGACAAACACCGATCGATAAACCTCTCCAGCGTCTGCCTACAACATAGGTACACACGCACCTTCCATCTCCTCCTTTCTGTGTCCATGCCTCATGTCTCTCATACGGTCCCACACACGTGTAAAATCTCACCCCTCTTTTCATCGATCTCACAACCACACACTCCTCCCCCTATCTAGCTAGTAGCTCGGCCTCTCGCACCACCTCCTAGCTCCATTATCTCTGTCTATCCGTCTCGCTGGGCCTTATTTGCCTCTAAGAAATGGATTTACACCGACCGATCTCCCGCTATACATATAGCTAGCTAGGTCCTTAATTATAACTCGTTTTCCCCCATGCGTCAATCGATCTACCTCATTAGTTATGTCTCTCCCTTCCTCCGACAAACAACAATTGATCTACCGATCTAGTTAGGTTTACTTAGCAAACACATGGTTCCTCTTCATCATCCATGCATGCGTCACGATAGATCTATCACGCACAGGCACACACAGAAACACATCCCCGCTCTTATTGATAATATTGCAGTTCTACCCTCAGTTTGTCTAGTAGGCCTCTCCCACCATCTTCGAGAAGCAACTCCATCACCAATCCAGCACTCTACCCCTCTCCCTCCTCTCTCTCTCTCTTTTCTCTCTCTTCTCTCTCTCTCTCTCTCTGTCCCAACCAATTTCCCGTCCTTCAGTTATGTATGGATGTCGACCCATCTCCCTCAAGACATAGCTGGGTCTTTCCTTCTCAACACATATACGAGTCGTTCTACCTCTTTAGTTAGGCCTCTGCCTCCCCCCCCCCCACCCCCACACACACACCGATACATCGAAGCGCCTAGTCATGTCTCCCCGCCACACGTAAACTTGCCTGTGCCCTCGACGCTCGTAGGTCAGTCGCCCTATATCTTTGACTTGCACACACACAATTTCGATGGTTCTCTTCATCCATCTCGCACCCACCCACTTGATCCTCTCTTCGACTCTATCGATATCTATGACCCCTCCCTCTCTTCTCGTAGATCGCCCCCTCTGGCCCTCTCTATATGATATGGATATGCCTCTATTTCACACACATTGCATGCAAAATTTTGATTGAGGTGTCATCGACACATATTCCCACAAATACATTCACGAAATCACCACCCCCTCCAAAAACAAAAAACACTCATGAACGCACACGCCATCTGTCTAGGTTTGTATCTCTCTTACACAAACCCACGTAGGTGGGGGACGTGCACGAAGAGAAGAGGTGCACGCACGGCACACATACTCCCGTCTCTTTCCCAACCACACCCGCGCGGGTACACGGTGGAGCTCATTTCTGTAAGAAAAGGCAGCCCACGTGGTAATTTGACACGTGTACTGGTTGTCCACTTGATGGAGGATCGTCTGCCATGGGTGAACAAACAAATTGCGACTTGACGCGTTATGTTAAAAAAGAGGCAAACCATGTGGGGCCTACCTTTGAGGCAAGGCTCTATGCACTGGAGTACTTTTGCTGTGTCCCGTCAACTCACAGAACGAGGAGAAGCTTGCTTAGTACGCCGTCTCCCCCGCTCATGGGTGCGGTGGCTCGCAGGATGAGGTGAAGCTTTCTTACTAGTACGCCTTACGCCCGCTCCCTCGCCCACGCTCGCGGTGGCTCGCAGGGCGAGGAGAAAATTTTACTACTCCCTCCGTTTACTCCTCGTCCCTACCTTGGTTAGAGAGATTATCATATTGTTTGGAATATATGTCCTTTAGTAGATTTCAATATGAACTACTAGTACATACTCCAAACGCGGATGTATATAGACGTATTTTAGGGTGTAGATTCTGTCGGATCACGGGTTCCGGCAAAACCCTCAAGGTTCAAACACTGGGGTGCGCGCGGAGATTTCCTCCCTACCGATCCACGCCCTAGCTCGCTAAGATCTCGCGGACAAACTCGACGAACTCACAACACAAAGACACAAGATTTATACTGGTTCGGGCCACCGTTTTGGTGTAATACCCTACTCTAGTGTGGTGGTGGTGGATTGCCTCTTGGGTTGATGATGAACCGTACAAGGGGAAGAGCAGCCTCCTGAGGTTGAGGTGTTCTTGTGCTCTGCCAGCTTGTGGATGTGAGGATGGGAGGCGGAATCGATCCCTTTCCCAGTGGTGGCTAGTTCTACTTATATAGGCCCTGGTCCTCTCCCCAAATGTTGAGCGGGAAGGGAGCCAACAATGGCCAATTTGAAAGGGGACAACTAGTACAGCTTATCCTGACAAAAGCGGTCTTCGCCTGTGAAAGGCTCTGGTGATGACGCCGTCTTGGGCTCCACGGTGACCTCCGTCCTGCTGGTCTTGGTCTCGTTGCACCGATATGGAAACCTTTGCTTGATGCCTCGGTACTCCGCGCCTGCGCTTGCCTCTTAGCACCAAAGAGGAAACAAGGATGCGGCGCACGCTGGCGCCCGCCTGATCTTGATCATCATGGCTCACGTCACGAGAGCCTCACGAGGTTTGCCCTGCCTTGATTTCTCCGCTCCTCGCGAGGCAGCCTGATGACGGGAAAATGGCGGGCGTGAAAACACGCGTCCACGCCATTGATACAGAGTGAATAATTTAAATGCGTAAATAAAATGGAGATCAAACATTGCATGTACATATTTTCAGAACTCTTACATTTACATAAAAATTCTGTTAATTACATCTCCGAAGATAAAACCCCTGATTAAGAATTCCAACTATCCTATTACATAGAATTGCAACACATGACTACTACAAAATGATAAAGAAAAATCGCTCCTCCTCGCTGTCGTTAACGCCGGTGTGTTCGGGGGAGCATTCTTGATCTTCTTCAAGTTATCATGTGTCTTGTTCATTTATATTTTTACCCTTGTACTATTATGAGTAGTACGTAGAGTACAAGTGCAATGTGTGCTTTTTGCATCAAACACCTAATTTGTGTAGTCGACTTAACCAACATATGCTACTATGACCATGCGTCTAACTTAATCAACTTTCAGGTCATTTCATTTTAACGAGTGATGAGTCGACTAGCAAAGTATCCACTTAATACATGCATGCTACATCTTTTATTGATGCATATATGACCATGCATGAGATGATGGTATATGATTTACTCCATGTTAGCCTCTGCGCATGCATGGAAATTTAAGAAAAGGGGGGTTCCAATATCAGAACCATCCCATACGTTATCTTGTTTGATGTGATATGTTTGATGATAGCACCTACTAAGCGAATCAGTCTGTTTTTGTTAGGACTAAAGCGAGCTAGATGCAATGTCCTTTATTTTTTTATGGGTCACATGCATATACTCTAACCATCACTGGACAGTATATGCGTGTTGCATAGAGTCTGTATGCTCTAGATTTCATATTTTAGATGTGTAGGATTGTACTTTTAACTTAACCTACACGCATTCATTTCCTTTTATGGGCATATTTTATTTAAGTGTGGACCGAGACAACTAGTATTTTCATTATATCATGTCTACACGTTGGATTTCACTTAGCACATTTTATATGCATTAGAGTATGCTCATTTAATCATCTATATGACAGATGTAAATAACATTTATATCTTCCTGTTTGTATTACTACTGACGTGGCATAGCATGTATGTCCGCAGTGTAACCAACAAGAGGTTTTAAACATAATTTGGCCAGCATCCAATTTATACATTTTCATGCTCTAGATTGAAGGTAGACGCACAATTTACATTATCTTGTTTTGTGCACCTCAAACAAAAGAAGAGTGCATTTTTTGTAGGCACATATTTATACTAAGATTTTATGTAGATGGTCATATAGGGTTTGTGTATGTTTCATATTTGTTTTCCCCCGAGCTTTAACTTTGCATCGCTCTCATTTATGATGGAAGGGAAAATATATCCTCCTTAGTTTGGGTCGCCATGATCAACTAAGGAGTGAAATTTATCCTCTTTGACATAATCACACTTTGGCTCGTATCACGATGATCAACCAAGGCAAAAATGATAAGATGAAATTAGATGTTGTATGTCCTTGATTTGTATCGTGATGACCCACCAAGGAGTATTTTTCAGCTCGTAAACATATTCGCACTTTGGCTTGTATTATGATGATCAACCAAGACAAAATGTCAATATGGGGCTATGCGGAGGATGCTCCTTGATTTGTATCACAGTGATCAACCAGGGAGAATTTTCCCTCTCTTCAAATATAAGTGCTCTTTGGCTCGTATCACAATGATCAGCCAAGGCAAAATATCAAGATGAAGATATATGGAGAATACTCCTTGGCTTGTATCACAATGACCAACCAAGGGAAAAATTTACTCTCCTGAACATAACTGTTCTTTGGCTCGTATCACGATGACCAGCCAAGGCAGAATGTCAATATGACAATATGTGTGATATGCTCCTTGGTTCGTATCGCGATGATCAACCAAGGAGAAATTTTCCTTTCTTGAACATAATTGCACTTTGGCTCGTATCGCGATGATCAGCCAAGGCAAGATGTCATGATGAGGACACATGGGCATACTCCTTGGTTTGTATCACAATGATCAACCAAGAAGAAAGATGAACATGATGAGAGATATAGGGAGGAGCAAGAAGATTAGAGGAGGATCATGATTCCCACCTTGTCTACCTTCTTCAGCCTTCTGGTCGGATGAAGGCCTTGCAGCAGCAGCGTATATGTGGATGAGAGCAGCAGCGTGAGGCCAGAGATCAAGAATATGAGTAGGAAAAGTAGCAGCAGAGCAGCAGCGGCCGGCCGGGGAAAAGAGATTAGCAGTGTGCGGCAGAGCAGCGGAGCGATTAGGAAAAGAGGAGCGCCAAGAGCAGGCCCTTTTGAGGTATTTATAGGAGGGGGCAGCAGTGGAAATCAACGGAGGGACGCGCCCACGTTATCTAGTTCGTGGGTGAGATCGTGTGAGCGTGGGGCTGCCTCCTTCTTTATTTATTTGTTTAATCACTAATTTATCCAACTATGTGGTTTGGCTGGCAAGTTACGTACGTGGTTAGCTCATGTGGGCTAAACCCCTTCTTTACTAATTAACCTATGTGCCTTGGCGTCATCCAGAATATTTTAATGGGTTAGGCTTAATCAACTATTAATGTCACATTGGGGATTATTTTCTTAGTGTGACATGCCGTATATAAATACATGGAAAATGTATTCTTTTATGTGGCGTTATATCCCTCATACCCATATTTCATTAGGAATGACGTGCGTCACTTTTCCTATGTCGCCGCGATATTTTATTAGCGGTGATGAAATAATGCCCATGTGTATTGCATGGTTCAATATTTGGCAAATAAGCGCGTCTGCGATGATTTTATGTTGACATTTCACGCGGTCTAATATGTGAAGATATTAGCTCCGTCTATAATCTTGCGTCTCATGGTTATTATTTCATCGAGAATAAAAACTTTTATGGAGATTTTATTCATTTTACCAACTTTGTGAATACCCGATATTTTCATATTCTAAGCCAATGTAAGTGCTCAACAATTATATATTGATATTTGGCTCATTCCTTTATTTCCGCGCCTGCTATTTTCTAGTAAGCGGTCAAAGTTAAACAAAGTCGTTTGCTCTTCCCATTGGGTGATTCATCATTTTTATCATTCGGATTTATTTATATTTTTATAATAGTTATTGCAACATATTTTACTTTGGCGAAATTCCGTGTCAACACAACCTGGTGAGGCAGCTCCTGAGGAGGTCTTGTTCCGTCTACTCGCGAGGCTTAGCCGCGAGGGTCTTGAATGCCTTGTTGATTTAAGATGGGTCAGACAGCCAGCAAAGACAGCCACGCCGTGGGCCGCAGCAGCAAGTCGGGGACCCCTGCTCCTTAACGCCGACAAGAGCCCCGGCCCAAGGCGCTGCTGGCTTGGCTTCGAGGCGGCCAAAGGTCAAGCGCGAGCGCCATGGCCCCAAAGCTCGCGGCCTCGGCCGACGATGGCGTGTTGATTGACGTGGGCCTCCGCTTTCATGCTGCCTCGACAACTGCCGACTTGACAAGTCCCTCGCGACATGCAAGGAAAGCCATCATTTCGTGATCGTGGGAGGCGCCGTTGGCCTTCTTCCGCTTATAATGGGAAGGGGGCAGAGCCCCCATCGCCCATCTCTTCACGGTTCGCTGCTTCCTCCTCCTTGCTCCTCTCCTTGCAAAGCAATGGCGCTGTCAAGAGGTTCTCCGCCGCGGAGAAGGGCAAGGCCTCGAGGGCCCGCCTCGGCGCTTGCCGGACGTGGCTGCCCCTCAAGCACGACGCGACCTTCGCTGCGGGCCCCCCGCCTCAGGCGCGCCGCTGCGTGGCAGGAGTCGCTCTGGTCGCGGCAGCCCCGTTGACGGAAGGAGACGCGCCATGGTTGTGCGGCCTCCCCGGCCGCGGTTCCACGCATCAGAGGTGCTGCCGGAGTTCGTTATCTAGTCGGAGGATCCGGCCGGCAGCTGGCTCCAACTTCCTCGCTTCTTTGCCGACGACCTGCCGGCCTCCGGTCAAGGCGGGCTCTGGCTGCAGGCAGACGGTTGCTGCAGCCGGGATTCTTGGGTTGCGGTCGAGGTCTCCATCGTGGGCAACATAGCTCTGGCCCGCGGCTGGCAGACATTCGCCCGTGCGCGCGGCCTGGGCAGGCGGTGCACCCTCCACTTCAAGTTTGACAACGACGCGACCCTCTACGTGAGGGTGTTCGGGGAAGACGGTCGCCGCGCCGGATGCTGCCCCGAGGTGAACAACGGCGAGGAGGTGCTCGGCCTTGGCGATGGTCGGTCGAGGATGAGGGCGGACCCGCCGGCCGCGCCTCGTCCGGCTATGCTGGCTCCTCTCTTGGCGGCAGTTCCAGCAGTGGCGGCTACGACCAGCCGCCACGTCGCCGCTACCGCTTCAAGGTGGTAGCGGTCGCCTGCCGCCGCGCATCCATGAAGCGTGAGGAGGGGTCCGACCAAGCTCGACGCCGCCAAGGGCCTGCTCCCCGAGGATCGCTGTAGGGCGAGCGCCGCTTGGTGTTGTTCTCTTTCCTTCCTGCACCAAAATGAAACTAGTATGGGCCCGAGGGCGGTATCGAACCATGACTTCTCAATCGTTATGCTACGCTTGTTGTTTCTGTGCTGTGTTGTCATTTTGTGCTGAGATAATTTAGCTCGGTGCGTTTAGGGCGGCCTCCTCTTTACGAGGCATTTGTTTCCTCGTGCCCGTCTTGACCTAGTGGTCTGTGATTGCTCAGGAACTGCAAAAATTTCATTAGGAAGCTTGCTAGGAGATTTATCGTTCACCCAAGCCTTGACCCGGCGCTTCATATCGCGGTACCCGAGGGGCACGGATTAGGAGAGATGCGCCAGCTTGCGGACTCGAAAGAGGGTGGCTCACGAGAAGGTAGAGAGAAAGAAAAACGCTCATGAGGGCGCCTGCCTAGCCCCCTTCGTGAGGTATGCGAGAGAGAGAACACAAGCGAACCAGAGTCGAAAAAGGCGGCAAAAGGTGAAGGAACCAACTCAGCAAGGAACACCAAAAGCAAACTTCGATTAAGAGAAGGCGAGCCAACTACGGAAAGCAAATGAAAAGCCACGTCCGGCACCTAATCTACTCTTCAGTCTTCTCACCAGCACGGAGCTAAGTGCTGCCACTAGGCGTGGGAGGGAGCCCCCGAGGCCCGAGGGCGGCACTCCTGAGACTCCGGGGCGTGTACAACCCCACTCATTATTACCTGAGCGTGTCACGGGCGGCGATTCTTCACGTGCACCGGGCCTTCTTCACAGCATCGTCCTTTCTTCACAGCACTGGCCTTGCTTCTGTGCACTGGCCTTCTTCATGTGCACTAGGCCTTGCTTCTTGGGTAGAACTTCCTGAGGTGCTGGATGTTACTGTGTTCTGGATGGCTACTCATCGATCTCGGTTCCAAAGAAACCCTTAAGGTTCAAACTCGGGTGCGCGCTGGGGTTCTTTCCTCCTACCGATCCACGCCTCTAGCTCGCTAAGATCTCACTTGACGAACCTCACCAACTCACAATACAAATGAGACACGAGGTTTATATGGTTCAAAGCCACTGCTAGGTGTAACACCCTACTCCAATGTGTGGTGGTGGATTGCCTCTTGGGCTGATGATGAACAGTACAAGGGGAAGAACAACCTCCTGAGGTTGAGGTGTTCTTGTGCTCGGTGAACTGGTGGATGAGAACTCGGTCAGTTCAACCTCCTTCTACTGTGGTGGCTAGCTCTACTTATATAGGCCCTGGTCCTCTCTCAAAATATTGAGCAGGAAGGGAGCCAACAACGGCGGGCGAATTTGAAAGGAGACAGCTAGTACAAGCTATCCTGACAAAAGTGGTCTTCGCCTGCAAAAGGCTCTGGTGGTGACGCCGCCTTGGGCCTACGATGACCTCCGTCTTGCCGTCCTGCTGGCCTTGGTCTTGTTGCACTGATATGGAAACCTTTGCCTGATGCCTTGGTACTCCGCGCCTGCGCTTGCTTCCTTAGCACCAAAGAGGAAACAAGGACGCTGCACACGGTGGCGCCCGCCTAGCGTCCGCCTGGTGTCGATCGTCATGGCTCACGCCACGAGAGCCTCGTGGAGGTTTGCTCCGCCTTGATATCTCCGCCTCGCAAGGCAGCTCGGTGAGGCTACTTCCCGAGGAGGTCTTTGGCGCCGCCTGGGCGAGGCTTGGCCCCTCGCGAGGGTCTTGATTGCCTTGTCGATGAAGATGGGCCATACGCCCCGCTAGCATAGCACGCCAGGCCATGTGCAGCCAAGTCTGGGGACCCTGCTCCTCGTAACGCGACAAGAGTCCCGCCCAGGCGCTGGCTTGGCTTTCACGGGCGGGTAAGGGTCGGTACGAGCGCCGCGGCCCCCAAAGCCTGTTGCCTCGGCCGACGCTGGCGGTTGATTGGACGTGGGCGCCTCCGCCTTTACGCTGCCTCGCAATCGCCCGACTTGACAAGTCCCTCGCGACATGCAAGGAAAACCATCAGTACATGTGATCATGGGGGGGGGGGGGGGGCGCCGGTTGGCCTCCTCTCGCTATAAATGGGGAAGGGGTGGAGCCCCCATCGCCCATCTCTTCCTTGCTTCACTCGCTTCTTCCTCCTCGCTTCTCTGCTTGCAACAATGGCGCCACGAAGGAAGTTCTCTGCTGCCGAGAAGGGAAGGCCTCGCGAGGGTCCTGCCCTCGCGCCTTGAAGCGCTGACGCGCCGTCTGCCGCAAGCACGTCGCGACCCCCGCCGCGGCTCACTGTCGTGGAGGCAACGCGGCTCGCGGAGGGGGGTGTCCTAGCCATGCCGGTCCAGCTGACGAAGGGAGGCGTGCCATGATGGCGCGGCCTCCCCGTTCGCACTTCCATTCGGCGGAAGCATCGCCGGAGTTCGCCGTCTCGGTCGGAGAACCCGCCGCAATCGCTCCACCTTCCGCGCTTTTTCATCGATTTAACCGCCGCCTCGTCCGTGATGGCTCGCTGCGTGTGCATAATTGTTGCAGTAAGGCCTCTTGGGTCATGGTCGAGACTTCCGCCGCGGGCAACATAGCCCGGGCCCGCTGGCCGGCAGACGTTACCACGCTGCCTCGGTAGGGCGGTGCACCCTCCACTTCCAGTACGATGGTGGATCGACCGTCTATGTGAGGATGTTTGGGGAAGATGGTCGCCGCGCCGGGTGCTGCCCCGAGGCAAACGACGATGAGGAAGTTCTTGGCCTTGGTGACGGTCGCGACGAGGATGAGGGCGAGCCTGCCCTCGGTGGCGACCGTGCCTCGTCCAGCTACGGCGGCTCTTCCTCCGGCAACAGCTCCTGCAGTGGTGGCTACGACCAGTCAGGCGCTCGCTGGAGGGCGGTAGCGGTCATTCATCGCCGCTCGCTCTGGCGCGAGGAAGGGTCCGCTAGGCTCGGGTGTCGCTGGGGCCTCCGTGATCGCTGTAACGCCGCTTTTGTTTTGCTCTTTTTCCCGCATCAAAACAAAATTCAGTATGGGCCTGAGGGCCGGTATCGAATGTGGTTCCTTGGTTATTGCACTGTGCTTGTCGTTATTTTGGTCAAAGACACTTAGCCTGGTGCATTCGGGACGCCCTCTTCCTTACGAGGCATTCGCTTCTTCGTGTCCATCTTGACCTGGTGGTCTGTGTTTGCTCAGGAACTGCAAAAAATTCGTTAGGAGGTATGCTAGGAGATTTGCCATCCACCTAAGCCTTGACCTGGCGCTTTGTATCGCGGTACCTGAGGGGCAAGGACTAGGAGAGATGCGCCAGTTTTGGGCTCGAACGAGGGTGGCTCGCGAGAAGGCAGAGGAGAGAAATACTCGCGAGGGCACCTGCCTAGCCCCCTCGCGAGGTATGTGTGAGAGAGAGAGAACACGAGTGAACCAGAGCCGGAAAATGCGGTAAGAGGCGAGGGAATCGAATCAGCAAGGAACACCGAAAGCAAACTTTGATTAAGGAAAAAACAAGCCAACTACAGAAAGCAAATGAAAAGCCGCGTCCGACACCTAGTGTAGTCTTCAAGTCTTCTCACCAACGCGGAGCTAAGTGCTGCCACTAGGTGTGGCCGGGAGCCCCAGGGCCTGAGGCCGGTGCTCCTGAGACTCCGGGGCGTGTACAACCCCACTCATTATTACGTGAGAGTGTCACGGGCGGCGATTCTTCATGTGCACCGGCCTTCTTCATGTGCTCTGGCCTTTCTTCACAGTGCTCGGCCTTGCTTCATGGGTAGAACTTCCGGAGGTGCTGGATGTTCTAGGCATTCTGGATAGGTATTCCGTCCTGCGTCTCCAGGCACGCGGCGTCAGGCCTGGAGACATGGTCGACCCTGAACGGGCCCTCCCACATGGGTGAAAGCTTGTGCATCCCTTCCCTGGAGAGGACCCGCCTTAGGATGAGGTCGCCTAACTCGAGTGTCCTGGAACGAATGCGCGGGCAAGGTATTGCCAAGCAGCGCTTTGCCGGGTACCTTGCCGCCTCAATGCGGCTTCACGATGTCATTCTTCCCCAAAGACGAGGTCCATTCTCGTATGGCCCCCTGCTATGCTTTCATCGAACGCCAGACCTGCAAGGAGCGATGCTTGACCTCGTGAGGGAGAACCGCTTCACCAGAGATAAGGAAGAATGGGGTCTCGCCTGCTGGCTTGGTGGCGGTGCGGATGGACCACAACACGGATCGGAGCTCGGCTGCATCAGCCCTCGCCATAGGCCCTCGAGCTTCTTCTTGAAGGTCCTGGTCTTGAGGCCTCAGACCTCCGCTGGCGCTGCCGCCCACCATTGCTCCCCGGGTGCACCACCGGGCGAAAGCAGATCATGCTCCAAGGTTAGCACAATAGGTTTTGAAGAGGTTACGGGTAAATCGCGAGCCGTTATCTGTGATGATGCAGTTGGGGACCCCGGCTGCTCACAAGGCCCTTGATGAACTTGACAAAGACAGCCGGCCGATGTGTGGACGGCTTCCACTTCAGCCCACTTGGTGAACTCTGCCAATGGAGACGAGAGGTAATCGAGCTCCCAAAGCGCCGAGGAAGGGGCCAGATGTCCAGCCCCTGCACTGCGAACAGCCACGTGAGCGAATGGTTTGGAGGCCCCGAGCCTACTGATGAATTTGCTTACGGAATCGCAAAGCTTGCAGACTTCACCAGCTCAGCCGCATCGCTGAGCGAGGGGCAAGAGAACCCATCATGAATACTACACCGACAAGGGTCCGCGACGACGAGTGGTGCCCGCAATCACCACCATGTATGTCAGTTAGCAGCTCCTTCCCTTGGTCTCTAGAAATGCAGTGCAAAGAAACGTCGTTTGGCCGCTTCCTGTACAACTCGCCATCCTGGATGCAGTACGCCGTGGCTTGCCAAACCACACACTCTGCATCCTCCTTCCTTTCTGGCAACGCCCCTTGCATTAGATACTCCTTGAATTCCTTGGTCCAGTATCCCTCCTAAGGTTCAAGCGCCAAGAGCAAGCGAGCTCCTGAGGTCGGGCCACAGGCCGGGGTTCCTGAGGCCGGAGGCTGTGGAAGCTCCTCCCGAGGCTGAGCTGTGCTTGAAAGTGGTGGTGTCGCCGATGGCTTGAAGAGCCATTCCTCAAAGACACCGAAGTTCTGTGGTTGTCGCTTGATGCTCTCCCGGCGATGTCGCCGGCTTCCTTGTTGGTGCCAAGGCACGTGGCCGCAGCTCCACGCCCACGAATTGCTTTCTCCATCTTGGCGCACTCATGAGATACGCCCATATGCCTCGCCCTTTGGATCATATACTTTGTTGGAGAAGTTGATGAGGAGCTACGAGTCGCCTAACAAGAAGGCGCTTCACCCCAGTAGTTGCCATGGCCTTCAGCCAGCTATGAGGCCTTCAGATTCAGAGTGTTGTTGGAGACCTTTCTCACCATGCCGAAAGCAGAGTTGCACGGGCGAATAGAGCTTGTCCCCGAGTGGGCGAGATTAGTACCGCCCAGCCCTCGCGCTTTGGTGCGCGAAGGCACCATCGGGCACATGACCCACTCCTGGCCTGTGCCTCGCTCTCGGCGAGGTGGATCGGTTCGCTTTCTTCAAGTGTTGGGACATCCGGCCCATTCTGCCACAAAATCGGCAGCTGCCCCTTGACGCACTTCGGTAGTGCTGAACTCCAACTGGAATGCTTGTAGCTTGATGTTCCACTCGGCGACCCTTCCAGCTGAGTTGGCGCTCTTGAGCACCCTCTCCAATGGGTAGGCCGAGACGACCTTTCATGGGGTGGCCCTGGAAGTAGTGCCGCAGCTTGCGCGAGGCCATCAAGAGCGCGAGCAGGCGCTTCTGAGGCATGGGGCATCGTGCCCTCGCATCTTGCAACACCGTGCTGACGAAATACATCGGGTGCTCGACAAGGACTAGTGCGTTGGCGAGGCTCGAGTCTTGCGGAGATTGGGGCGTCTCCTGAGGCGGAGGGGCTCCCCGAGGCCCGATCGCTGGGAATCTCGGCGATGTTGTTTTGCCGAAGCTTGGTCTTCCGTGCCGAGGCTTTTGCGGCACCTTTTCACCTCAAGGCCACTTCAGCTTATAGCTTGGCACGGCGCGCTCTGGCTTGGTGTTTCCCAACCGCCACCAGCACTCGCCAGCTGGGCGGTGGTGGCGGCGAAGTTAGAGCACTAAGGGCTCGAGAGGTCGCAGCCACCATCACCGGAGGGCTGGTCGTATTTCTTGAGG